>JASPKZ010002134.1:0-32999 GCA_030220185.1 Diploptera punctata | reverse complement strand
TCTAGATAGTACTGTTGCAGTTTTTTGAAAATTTTAGAAACTTTTGACATTTTTTGGAAAACACACCAAGGACTAATGCCTTGGAAAACACACTACTTGAAAATTTTGGTTTAGACCGGATTTTTTGCATTATAAATCCCCGGGACGGCACACACACTAGATAGTATTTTTGCAGTAGTTTGATGAAATTTCGAAAAAGAAATTTTGACATTTTTTGGAAAACCACCAAAGGATATAGCCCTTGAAAA
The DNA here is from genome assembly GCA_030220185.1 of Diploptera punctata. Lineage (NCBI taxonomy): Eukaryota > Metazoa > Arthropoda > Insecta > Blattodea > Blaberidae > Diploptera > Diploptera punctata. The sequence goes on along the minus strand of JASPKZ010002134.1, from coordinate 32,751 downwards.
ACACTTATTTTGAAATTTTGGAATTTAGGACCGGATTTTTTGCATTATACATCCGGACAACATCTCTAGATAGGAATTTTACGTTTTTGAAATTTCGAAAAATTGGACATTTTTGGAAAACCACTAAGAACATAAACTTGGAAAACACTATTTTGAAATTTTGGATTTAGACCGGATTGTTTGCATTACAAATCCCGGACGCACCCTCTAGAGAGTATTTTTGCAGTTTTTGAAATTTCGAAAATTTTTGACATTTTTGGGAAACCACCAGACTACATACCTTGGAAAACCCTATTTTGAAATTTTGGATTTGGAGCGGGATTCTTTTTGCATTATAAATCCCGGAACAGGACCTACTAGATAGTATGTTTGCAGTTTTTGTAACTTTCGAAAATTTTGAGCATTTTTTTGGAAAAACCAACCAAGATAATAGCCCTGGAAACACTGTTTTGAAATTTTGTATTTAGATCGGATTTTTTTGCCTATATAAAACCCGGACACACCCTCTAGATAGTCTTTTTAAATTTTTGTAAATTTCGAAAATTTTGTCATTTTTTGGAAAACACCAAGACTATAGCCTTGGAAAACACTATTTTTAAAATTTTGGATATTAGACCGGATTTTTGCATATAAATCCCGGATACACCCTCTAGATAGTATTTTTGCAGTTTTTTGAAATTTCGAAAATTTGAACACTTTTTTGGAAAAGTCACCATGACTATAGCCTTGGAAAAACACTATTTTGAAATTTTGATTTAGACCGGAGGTTTTTGCATTATAAATCCCGGACCAGAGCTACTAGATAGTATTTTTGCAGTTTTTTTTGAAATTTCGGAATAAAATTTGACATTTTTTGGAAAACCAACCAAGACTATAGCCTTGGAAAACATATTTTGAATTTATATTTAAACCAATTTTTTGCACATAAATCCCGGACACAAAACACCTCTAGATAGTAGTTTTATTTAACAACAGTTTTTTGAAATTTCGAAAATTTTGACAATTTTTGGAACCACAGCAAGACTATAGCCTTGGAAACACTTATTTTGCAATTTTGGATTTAGACCGGATTTTTTGCATATAAATCCGGACACAGCCTCTAGATAGTATTTTGCATTTTTGTAACTTCGAAAATTTTGACCATTTTTGGAAAACCACTAAGACTATTAGCCTTGGAAAACTCTATTTGAAATTTTGGATTTAGACCGGATTTTTGCATTATAATCCCGGACAGACCTACTAGATATTCTTTTTTGCGTTTTTGGAATTTCGAAAATTTTTACATTTTTTGGAAAACCACCAAGACTAGAACCTTGGAAAAACCTATTTTGAAATTTTGGATTTAGACCAGATTTTTTGCATTATAAATCCCGGACCGACCTACTAGATAGTATTTGCAGTTTTGAAATTCGAAAATTTTGACATTTTTTGGAAAACCCCCAAGACTATAGCCTTGGAAAACACTATTTGGAATTTGGATTTTAGAGACGGATTTTTGCATAATAAATTCCCGGACACACCCTCTAGATAGTATTTTTACAGTTTTGTGAAATTTCGAAAATTTTGACATTTTTTGGAAAATCCCACAAAGAAATTTGGATTTAGACCGGATTTTTGCATTATAAATCCCCGGACACCACACTCTAGATAGTATTTTTGCAGTTTTTTGAATTTCGAAAATTTTTGACATTTTTTTGTGGAAAGCCACCAAGACTATAGCCTTGGAAAACTCTATTTTGAATTTTTTGGATTTAGGACCGGATTTTTTGCATTATAAATCCCGGACAGAACCTACTAGATAGTATTTTTGCAGTTTTTGAAATTTCGAAAAATTTTGACAATTTTTTGGAAAAACCACCAAGACTATAGCCTTGGAAACACTTTTTTTGAAATCTTTGGATTTAGAACACCGGATTTTTTGCATTTAGTAAATCCCGGTCACCCACTCTAGATAGTATTTTACAGTTTTTGAAATTTCGAATATTTCGACAATTTTGGAAAACCACCAAGACTAGAGCCTTGGGAAAACACTATTTTGAAATTTTGGATTTAGACCGGATTTTTTGCATTTATAAATCCCGGACACACCCTCTAGATAGTATTTTTGTGCAGATTTTTGAAATTTCCAAAATTTTGACATTTTTTGGGAAAACCACCAAGACTATAGCCTTGGAAAAACACATATTTGAAATTTTGGATTTAGACCGGATTTTTTGCATTATTATAAATCCCGGACACACCCTCTAGAAAGTATTTTTACAGGTTTTGAAATTTCGAAAATTTTGACATTTTTTTGGAAAACCACCAAGGACTATAGCCTTGCAAAACACTACTTTGAAAATTTGGATTTAGACGGATATTTTTGCATTATAAATCCCGGACACACCTACTAGATAGTATTTTTGCAGTTTTTGAAATTTCGAAAATATTGACCATTTTTTGGAAAACCACCAAAAACCTTGGAAAAAACACTATTTTGAAATTTTGGATTTTAAAACCGGATTTTTGCATTATAAATCCCGGACAGACCTACTAGATAGTATTTTTGCAGTTTTCAAATTTCGAAAATTTTGAAATTTTTTGCTTATAAATCCCGGACACACCCTCTAGATAGTATTTTTACAGTTTTTGAAATTTCGAAAAATTTTGACATTTTTTGGAAAAACCACCAAGACTATAGCCTTGCAAAAAAAAACACTACTTTGAAATTTTGGATTTAGACCGGATTTTTTGCATTATCAAATACCGGACACACCTACTAGATAGTATTTTTGCAGTGTTTTGAAATTTCGAAAATATTGACATTTTTTGGGAAAAACCACCAAAAACCTTGGAAAACACTATTTTGAAATTTTGGATTTAAACCGGATTTTTTGCATATAAATCCCGGACACACCTACTAGATAGGAATTTTACAATTTTTGAAATTTCGAAAATTTTGAACACTTTTTGGAAAACCACTAAGACTATAACCTTGGAAAACACTATTTGAAATTTGGATTTAGACCGGATTTTTTGCTTTATAAATCCCGGAACCACCTCTAGATACTATTTTTGCAGTTTTGTGAAATTTCGAAAATTTTGACATTTTGAGGAAAACCAACCAAGACTATAGCCTTGGAAAACACTATTTTGAAATTTGGATTCAGACTGGATTTTTTGCATTGGTAAATCCCGGTCAATGCCTCTAGATAGTATATTTGCAGTTTTTGTAATTTCGAAAATTTTGACATTTTTTGGAAAACCACCAAGACTATAGCCTTGGAAAACACTATTTTGAAATTTTGGATTTAGACCGGATTTTTTGCATTATAAATCCCGGACAGACCTACTAGATAGTATTTTTGCAGTTTTTGAAATGTTCGAAAATTTTCTCATTTTTTGGAGAAAACCACCAAGACTATAGCCTTGGAAAACACTATTTTGAAATTTTGGATTTAGACCGGATTTTTTGCATTATAAATCCCGGACACACCCTCTAGATAGTATTTTTACAGTTTTTGAAATTTCGAAAATTTTGACATTTTTTGGAAAACCACCAAGACTATAACCTTGGAAAACACTATTTTGAAATTTTGGATTTAGACCGGATTTTTTGCATTATAAATTCCGGACAGACCTACTAGATAGTGTTTTTGCAGTTTTTGAAATTTCGAAAATATTGACATTTTTTGGAAAACCACCAAGACTATAGCCTTGGAAAACACTATTTTGAAATTTTGGATTTAGACCGGATTTTTTCAAATATAAATCCCGGACAGACCTACTAGATAGTATTTTTGCAGTTTTTGAAATTTCGAAAATTTTGACATTTTTTGGAAAACCACCAAGACTATAGCCTTGGAAAACACTATTTTGAAATTTTGGATTTAGACCGGATTTTTTGCATTATAAATCCCGGACACACCCTCTAGATACTATTTTTGCAGTTTTTGAAATTTTCGAAAAATTTTGACATTTTTTTGGAAAACCACCAAGACTATAGCCTTGGAAAAACACTATTTTGAAAATTTTGGATTTAGACGGGGATTTTTGCATTTGTAAATCCCGGTCACAGCCTCTAGATAGTATATTTTGCAGTTTTTGTAATTTCGAAAATTTTGACATTTTTTGGAAAACCACCAAGACTATAGCCTTGGAAAACACTATTTTGAAATTTTGGATTTAGACCGGATTTTTTGCATTATAAATCCCGGACAGACCTACTAGATAGTATTTTTGCAGTTTTTGAAATTTCGAAAATTTTGACATTTTTTGGAAAACCACCAAGACTATAACCTTGGAAAACACTATTTTGAAATTTTGGATTTAGACCGGATTTTTTGCATTATAAATCCCGGACACACCCTCTAGATAGTATTTTTACAGTTTTTGAAATTTCGAAAATTTTGACATTTTTTGGAAAACCACCAAGACTATAGCCTTGGAAAAACACTTATTTTTAAATTTTGGATTTAGACCGGATTTTTGCATTATAAATCCTGGACATAAACTCTCTAGATAGTATTTTTGCAGTTTTTGAATAATTTCGAAAATTTTGACATTTTTTGGAAAACCACCAAGTCTATAGCCTTAGAAAAACACTATTTTTGAATATTATTTGGATTTTAAAACCGGATTTTTGTGCATTATAAATCCCGGACAGACCTACTAGATAGTATTTTTGCAGTTTTTGAAATTTCGAAAATTTTGACATTTTTTGGAAAACCACCAAGACTATAGTCTTGGTAAACACTATTTTGAAATTTTGGATTTAGACCGGATTTTTTGCATTTTAAATCCCGGACACACCCTCTAGATAGTATTTTTGCAGTTTTTGAAATTTCGAAAATTTTGACATTTTTTGGAAAACCACCAAGACTATAGCCTTGGAAAACACTATTTTGAAATTTTGGATTTATACCGGATTTTTTGCATTACAAATCCCGGACACACCCTCTAGATAGTATTTTTGCAGTTTTTGAAATTTCGAAAATTTTGACATTTTTTGGAAAACCACCAATACTATAGCCTTGGAAAACACTATTTTGATATTTTGGATTTAGACCGAATTTTTTGTATTATAAATCCCGGACACACCCTCTAGATAGTAATTTTGCAGTTTTTGAAATTTAAAAAATTTTGACATTTTTTGGAAAACCACCGAGACTATAGCCTTGGAAAACACTATTTTGAAATTTTGGATTTAGACCGGATTTTTTGCATTATAAATCCGGGACACACCCTATTTGAAGAGAAAAATTATACGCTCAGACCGGGACTTGAACCCGGGACCCTTGGTTTCTCTAGACCAAGTGCTCTACCAACTGAGCTGACCTGAGACAAGTACCGATCTAAACGCAAATCTTTCTCTTATACATTGTTAATTCCCTTCCACACAAATGCTCTGAAGCCATGCTTCTATCTTGCAAATGTCGGCTCCTCTATTAAGAAGACATATTTGGGAATTATACATTACAGCCAGTACGGCTTTTTTCATGTTTTAATAATTGATTTCGTACATCTCATTGATGGATAAATCATATTTGAAGAGAAAAATTATACGCTCAGACCGGGACTTGAACCCGGGACCCTTGGTTCTCTAGACCAAGTGCTCTACCAACTGAGCTACCTGAGACAAGTACCGATCTAAACGCCAAATCTTTCTCTTATACATTGTAATTCCCTTCCAACAAATGCTCTGAAGCCATGCTTCTATCTTGCAATGTCGGCTCCTCTATTAAGAAGACATATTGGGAATTATAACATTACAGCCAGTACGGCTTTTTTCATGTTTTAATAATTGATTTCGTACATCTCATTGATGGATAAATCATATTTGAAGAGAAAAATTATACGCTCAGACCGGGACTTGAACCCGGGACCCTTGGTTTCTCTAGACCAAGTGCTCTACCAACTGAGCTACCTGAGACAAGTACCGATCTAAACGCAAATCTTTCTCTTATACATTGTAATTCCCTTCCAACAAATGCTCTGAAGCCATGCTTCTATCTTGCAAATGTCGGCTCCTTTATTAAGAAGACATATTTGGGAATTATAATTCGGTACTTGTCTCAGGTAGCTCAGTTGGTAGAGGACTTGGTCTAGAGAAACCAAGGGTCCCGGGTTCAAGTCCCGGTCTGAGCGTATAATTTTTCTCTTCAAATATGATTTATCCATCAATGAGATGTACGAAATCAATTATTAAAACACCCTATAGATAGTATTTTTACAGTTTTTGAAATTTCGAAAATTTTGACAATTATTGGAAAACCACCAAGACTATAGCCTTGGAAAACACTATTTTGAAATTTTGGATTTAGACCGAATTTTTTGCATTATAAATCCCGGACACACCCTCTAGATAGTAATTTTACAATTATTGAAATTTCGAAAATTTGGAACACTTTTTGTAAAACCACTAAGACTATAAAATTGGAAAAACACTATTTTGAAATTTGGATTTTTTGCTTTATAAAATCCCGGACACACTCTCTAGATAGTATTTTTGCAGTTTTTGAAATTTCGAAAATTTTGACATTTTTTGGAAACACACCAAGACTATAACCTTGGAAAACACTATTTTGAAATTTTGGATTTAGACCGGATTTTTTGCATTATAAATCCCGGACACACCCTCTAGATAGTATTTTTGCAGTTTTTGAAATTTCGAAAATTTTGACGTTTTTTGGAAAACCACCAAGACTATAACCTTGGAAAACACTATTTTGAAATTTTGGATTTAGACCGGATTTTTTGCATTATAAATCCCGGACAGACCTACTAGATAGTATTTTTGCAGTTTTTGAAATTTCGAAAATTTTGACATTTTTTGGAAAACCACCAAGACTATAGAATTGGAAAACACTATTTTGAAATTTTTTATTTAGTCCGGATTTTTTGCATTATAAATCCCGGACACAGCCTCTAGATAGTATTTTTGCAGTTTTTGAAATTTCGAAAATTTTGACATTTTTTGGAAAACCACCAAAACTATAGCCTTGGAAAACACTATTTTGAAATTTTGGATTTAGACTGGATTTTATTATTGTAAATCGCGGACACACCCTCTAGATAGTATATTTGCAGTTTTTGTAATTTCGAAAATTTTGACATTTTTGGAAAAACCAAGACTATAGCCTTGGAAAACACTATTTTGAAATTTTGGATTTAGACCGGATTTTTTGCATTGTAAATCCCGGACACACCATCTAGATAGTATTTTAGCAGTTTTTGAAATTTGGAAAATTTTGACATTTTTGGAAAACACTATTTTGAAATTTTGGATTTAGACCGGATTTTTTGCATTGTAAATCCCGGACACACCATCTAGATAGTATTTTTGCAGTTTTTGAAATTTGGAAAATTTTGACATTTTTTGAAAAACCACCAAGACTATAGCCTTGGAAAACACTATATTGAAATTTTGGATTTAGACCGGATTTTTTGCATTATAAATCCCGGACACACCCTCTAGAAAGTATTTTTACAGTTTTTGAAATTTGGAAAATTTTGACATTTTTTGGAAAACCACCAAGACTATAGCCTTGCAAAACACTACTTTGAAATTTTGGATTTAGACCGGATTTTTTGCATTATAAATCCCGGACACACCTACTAGATAGTATTTTTGCAGTTTTTGAAATTTCGAAAAATTTTGAAATTTTTTTGCATTATAAATCCCGGACACACCCTCTAGATAGTATTTTTACAGTTTTTGAAATTTCGAAAATTTTGACATTTTTTGGAAAACCACCAAGACTATAGCCTTGCAAAACACTACTTTGAAATTTTGGATTTAGACCGGATTTTTTGCATTATAAATCCCGGACACACCTACTAGATAGTATTTTTGCAGTTTTTGAAATTTCGAAAATATTGACATTTTTTGGAAAACCACCAAAAACCTTGGAAAACACTATTTTGAAATTTTGGATTTAAACCGGATTTTTTGCATTATAAATCCCGGACAGACCTACTAGATAGGAATTTTACAATTTTTGAAATTTCGAAAATTTTGAACACTTTTTGGAAAACCAATAAGACTATAACCTTGGAAAACACTATTTTGAAATTTTGGATTTAGACCGGATTTTTTGCTTTATAAATCCCGGACACACCCTCTAGATACTATTTTTGAAGTTTTTGAAATTTCGAAAATTTTGACATTTTTTGGAAAACCACCAAGACTATAGCCTTGGAAAACACTATTTTGAAATTTTGGATTCAGACTGGATTTTTTGCATTGTAAATCCCGGTCACAGCCTCTAGATAGTATATTTGCAGTTTTTGTAATTTCGAAAATTTTGACATTTTTTGGAAAACCACCAAGACTATAGCCTTGGAAAACACTATTTTGAAATTTTGGATTTAGACCGGATTTTTTGCATTATAAATCCCGGACAGAACTACTAGATAGTATTTTTGCAGTTTTTGAAATTTCGAAAATTTTCTCATTTTTTGGAAAACCACCAAGACTATAGCCTTGGAAAACACTATTTTGAAATTTGGATTTAGACCGGATTTTTGAGCATTATAAATCCCGGGACACACCAGCCGATAGTATTTTTACAGTTTTGTGAAATTTCGAAATTTTGACATTTTTTGGAAACCACCAAGACTATAACCTTGGAAAACACTATTTTGAAATTTTGGATTTAGACCGGATTTTTTGCATTATAAATTCCGGACAGACCTACTAGATAGTGTTTTTGCAGTTTTTGAAATTTCGAAAATATTGACATTTTTGGGAAAACACCAAGACTATAGCCTTGGAAAACACTATTTGAAATTTTGGATTAGACCGGATTTTTTCAATATAAATCCCGGACCAGACCTACTAGATAGTATTTTTGGCAGTTTTTGAAATTCGAAAATTTGACATTTTTTGGAAAACCACCAAGACTTATAGAATTAGAAAACACTATTTTGAAAATTTTGGATTTAGACCGGATTTTTGCATTATAAATCCCGGACACACCCTCTAGATACTATTTTTGCCAGTTTTGAAATTTCGAAAATTTGACATTTTTTTGGAAAAACCACCAGACTATAGCCTTGGAAAACACTATTTTGAAATTTTGGATTAGACCGGATTTTTTGCATTGTAAATCCCTGACACACCCTCTAGATAGTATTTCTGCAGTTTTTGAAATTTCGAAAATTTTGACATTTTTTGGAAAACCACCAAGACTATAGCCTTGGAAAATACTATTTTGAAATTTTGGATTTAGACCGGATTTTTTGCATTATAAATCCCGGACACACCCTCTAGATAGTATTTTGGCAGTTTTTGAAATTTCGAAAATTTTGACATTTTTTGGAAAACCACCAAGACTATAGCCTCGGAAAACACTATTTTGAAATTTTGGATTTAGACCGGATTTTTTGCATTATAAATCCCGGACACACCCTCTAGAAAGTACTTTTGCAGTGTTTTTGAAATTTCGAAAAATTTGACATTTTTTTTGGAAAACACCAAGACTATATATAGCCTTGGGAAAACACTATTTTGAAATTTTGGATTTTAACCGGATTTTTTGCATTATAAATCCCGGACAAGCCCTCTAGATAGTATTTTTGCAGTTTTTGTAATTTCGAAATTTTTGACATTTTTAGGAAAACCACAAAGACTATAGTCTTGGAAAACACTATTTTGAAATTTTGGATTTAGACCGGATTTTTTGCATTATAAATCCCTGACACACCCTCTAGACAGTTTTTCTGCACTTTTTGAAATTTCGAAAATTTTGACATTTTTTGGAAGAACTCACCAAGAATATAGCCTTGGAAAACACTATTTTGAAATTTTGGATTTAGACCGGATTTTTTGCATTATAAATCCCGGACACACCCTTTAGATAGTATTTTGGCAGTCTTTAAAATTTCGAAAATTTTGACATTTTTTGGAAAACCACCAAGACTATAGCCTAGGAAAACACTATTTTGAGATTTTGGTTTTAGAACGGATTTTTTGCATTATAAATCCCGGACACAACCTCTAGATAGTATTTTTGCAGTTTTTGAAATTTCGAAAACTTTGACATTTTTTCGAAAACCACAAAGACTATAGCCTTGGAAAACACTATTTTGAAATTTTGGATTTGGACGGGATTTTTTGCATTATAAATCCCGGACCACACCCTCTAAGATAGTACATTTTGCAGTTAACGTTTTGAAAAATGTCGAAAATTTTGACATTTTTTGAAAAACACAGACAAGACTATAGTCTTGGAAAAAACTATTTTGAAATTTTGGATTTAGACCGGATTTTTTGCATTATAAATACCGGACACGCCCTCTAGATAGTATTTTTTCAGTTTTTGAAATTTCTAAAATTTTGACATTTTTTCGAAAACCACAAAGACTATAGCCTTGGAAACACTATTTTGAAATTTTGGATTTATACGGGATTTTTTGCATCATAAATCCCGGACACGCCCTCTGGATAGTATTTTTGCAGTTTCTGAAATTTCGAAAATTTTAACATTATTTGGAAAACCACCAAGACTATAGCCTTGGAAAACACTATTTTGAAATTTTGGATTTAGACCGGATTTTTTGCATTATAAATCCCGGACACACCCTCTAGATAGTATTTTGGCAGTTTTTAGAAATTTCGAAAATTTTGACATTTTTTGGAAAACCGCCAAGACTATAGCCTAGGAAAACACTATTTTGAAATTTTCGATTTAGAACGGATTATTTGCATTATAAATCCCGGACACACTCTCTAGATAGTATTTTTGCAGTTTTTGAAATTTCGAAAATTTTAACATTTTTTGGAAAACCACCAAGACTATAGCCTTGGAATACACTATTTTGAAATTTTGGATTTAGACCGGATTTTTTGCATTATAAATCCCTTACACGCCCTCTAGATAGTATTTTTGCAGTTTTTGAAATTTCGAAAATTTTGACATTTTTTGGAAAACCACCAAGACTATAGCCTTGGAAAACACTATTTTGAAATTTTGGATTTAGAACGGATTTTTTGCATTATAAATCCCGGACACACCCTCTAGATAGTATTTTTGCAGTTTTTGAAATTTCGAAAATTTTGACATTTTTTGGAAAACCACCAAGACTATAGCCTTGGAAAACACTAATTTTGAAATTTTGGATTTAGACCGGATTTTTTGCATTATAAATCCCGGACACACCCTCTAGATAGTATTTTTGCAGTTTTTGAAATTTCGAAAATTTTGACATTTTTTGGAAAACCACCAAGACTATAGCCTTGGAAAACACTATTTTGAAATTTTGAATTTAGACCGGATTTTTTGCATTATAAATCCCGGACACACCCTCTAGATAGTATTTTTGCAGTTTTTGAAATTTCGAAAATTTTGACATTTTTTGGAAAACCACCAAGACTATAGCCTTGGAAACCACTATTTGAAATTTTGGATTTAGACCGGATTTTTTGCATTATAAATCCCGGACACACCCTCTAGATAGTATTTTTGCAGTTTTTGAAATTTCGAAAATTTTGACATTTTTTGGAAAACCACCAAGACTATATAGCCTTGGAAAAAACTATTTTGAAATTTTGGATTTAGACCGGATTTTTTGCATTATAAATCCCGGACACACCCTCTAGATAGTATTTTTGCAGTTTTTGAAATTTCGAAAATTTTGACATTTTTGGAAAACCACCAAGACTATAGCCTTGGAAAACACTATTTTGAAATTTTGGATTTAGACCGGATTTTTTGCATTATAAATCCCGGACACACCCTCTAGATAGTATTTTTGCAGTTTTTGAAATTTCGAAAATTTTGACATTTTTTTGAAAACCACGAAGACTATAGCCTTGGAAAACAACTATTTTGAAATTTTGGATTTAGACCGGATTTTTTGCATTATAAATCCCGGACACACCCTCTAGATAGTTTTTTTGCAGTTTTTGAAATTTCGAAAATTTTGACATTTTTTGGAAAACCACCAAGAAAATAGCCTTGGAAAACACTATTTTGAAATTTTGGATTTAGACCGGATTTTTTGCATTATAAATCCCGGACACACCCTCTAGATAGTATTTTTGCAGTTTTTGAAATTTCGAAAATTTTGACATTTTTTGGAAACCACCAAGACTATAACCTTGGAAAACACTATTTTGAAATTTTGGATTTAGACCGGATTTTTTGCATTATAAATCCCGGACACACCCTCTAGATAGTATTTTTGCAGTTTTTGAAATTTCGAAAATTTTGACATTTTTTGGAAAACCACCAAGACTATAGCCTTGGAAAACACTATTTTGAAATTTTGGATTTAGACCGGATTTTTTGCATTATAAATCCCGGACACAACCTCTAGATAGTATTTTTGCAGTTTTTGAAATTTCGAAAATTTTGACATTTTTTGGAAAACCACGAAGACTATAGCCTTGGAAAACACTATTTTGAAATTTTGGATTTAGACCGAATTTTTTGCATTATAAATCCCGGACACACCCTCTAGATAGTATTTTTGCAGTTTTTGAAATTTCGAAAATTTTGACATTTTTTGAAAAACCACCAAGACTATAGCCTTGGAAAACACTATTTTGAAATTTTGGATTTAGACCGGATTTTTTGCATTATAAATCCCGGACACACCCTCTAGATAGTATTTTTGCAGTTTTTGAAATTTCGAAAATTTTGACATTTTTTGGAAAACCACCAAGACTATAGCCTTGGAAAACACTATTTTGAAATTTTGGATTTAGACCGGATTTTTTGCATTATAAATCCCGGACACACCCTCTAGATAGTATTTTTGCAGTTTTTGAAATTTCGAAATTTTTGACATTTTTTGGAAAACCACCAAGACTATAGCCTTGGAAAACACTATTTTGAAATTTTGGATTTAGACCGGATTTTTTGCATTATAAATCCCGGACACACCCTCTAGATAGTATTTTTGCAGTTTTTGAAATTTCGAAAATTTTGACATTTTTTGGAAAACCACCAAGACTATAGCCTTGGAAAACACTATTTTGAAATTTTGGATTTAGACCGGATTTTTTGCATTATAAATCCCGGACACACCTACTAGATAGTATTTTTGCAGTTTTTGAAATTTCGAAAATTTTGACATTTTTTGGAAAACCACCAAGACTATAGCCTTGGAAAACACTATTTTGAAATTTTGGATTTAGACCGGATTTTTTGCATTATAAATCCCGGACACACCCTCTAGATAGTATTTTTGCAGTTTTTGAAATTTCGAAAATTTTGACATTTTTTGGAAAACCACCAAGACTATAGCCTTGGAAAACACTATTTTGAAATTTTGGATTTAGACAGGATTTTTTGCATTATAAATCCTGGACACACCCTCTAGATAGTATTTTTGCAGTTTTTTAAATTTCGAAAATTTTGACATTTTTTGGAAAACCACCAAGACTATAGCCTTGGAAAACACTATTTTGAAATTTTGGATTTAGACCGGATTTTTTGCATTATAAATCCCGGACACACCCTCTAGATAGTATTTTTGCAGTTTTTGAAATTTCGAAAATTTTGACATTTTTTGGAAAACCACCAAGACTATAGCCTTGGAAAACACTATTTTGAAATTTTGGATTTAGACCGGATTTTTTGCATTATAAATCCCGGACACACCCTCTAGATAGTATTTTTGCAGTTTTTGAAATTTCGAAAATTTTGACATTTTTTGGAAAACCACCAAGACTATAGCCTTGGAAAACACTATTTTGAAATTTTGGATTTAGACCGGATTTTTTGCATTATAAATCCCGGACACACCCTCTAGATAGTATTTTTGCAGTTTTTGAAATTTCGAAAATTTTGACATTTTTGGAAAACCACCAAGATTATAGCCTTGGAAAACACTATTTTGAAATTTTGGATTTAGACCGGATTTTTTGCATTATAAATCCCGGACACACCCTCTAGATAGTATTTTTGCAGTTTTTGAAATTTCGAAAATTTTGACATTTTTTGGAAAACCACCAAGACTATAGCCTTGGAAAACACTATTTTGAAATTTTGGATTTAGACCGGATTTTTTGCATTATAAATCCCGGACACACCCTCTAGATAGTATTTTTGCAGTTTTTTAAATTTCGAAAATTTTGACATTTTTTGGAAAACCACCAAGACTATAGTACTTGGAAAACACTATTTTGAAATTTTGGATTTAGACCGGATTTTTTGCATTATAAATCCCGAACACACCCTCTAGATAGTATTTTTGCAGTTTTTGAAATTTCGAAAATTTTGACATTTTTTGGAAAACCACCAAGACTATAGCCTTGGAAAACACTATTTTGAAATTTTGGATTTAGACCGGATTTTTTGCATTATAAATCCCGGACAGACACCCTCTAGATAGTATTTTTGCAGTTTTTGAAATTTCGAAAATTTTGACATTTTTTGGAAAACCACCAAGACTATAGCCTTGGAAAACACTATTTTGAAATTTTGGATTTAGACCGGATTTTTTGCATTATAAATCCCGGACACAACCTCTAGATAGTATTTTTGCACTTTTTGAAATTTCGAAAATTTTGACATTTTTTGGAAAACCACCAAGACTATAGCCTTGGAAAACACTATTTTGAAATTTTGGATCTAGACCGGATTTTTTGCATTATAAATCCCGGACACACCTCTAGATAGTATTTTTGCAGTTTTTGAAATTTCGAAAATTTTGACATTTTTTGGAAAACCACCGAGACTATAGCCTTGGAAAACACTATTTTGAAATTTTGGATTTAGACCGGATTTTTTGCATTATAAATCCCGGACACAACCCTCTAGATAGTATTTTTGCAGTTTTTGAAATTTCGAAAATTTTGACATTTTTTGGAAAACCACCAAGACTATAGACCTTGGAAAACACTATTTTGAAATTTTGGATTTAGACCGGATTTTTTGCATTATAAATCCCGGACACGACCTCTAGATAGAATTTTTGCAGTTTTTGAAATTTCGAAAATTTTGACATTTTTTGGAAAACCACCAAGACTATAGCCTTGGAAAACACTATTTTGAAATTTTGGATTTAGACCGGATTTTTTGCATTATAAATCCCGGACACACCCTCTAGATAGTATTTTTGCAGTTTTTGAAATTTCGAAAATTTTGACATTTTTTGGAAAACCACCAAGACTATAGCCTTGGAAAACACTATTTTGAAATTTTGGATTTAGACCGGATTTTTTGCATTATAAATCCCGGACACACCCTCTAGATAGTATTTTTGCAGTTTTTGAAATTTTCGAAAATTTTGACATTTTTTGGAAAACCACCAAGACTATAGCCTTGGAAAAACACTATTTTGAAATTTTGGATTTAGACCGGATTTTTTGCATTATAAATCCCGGACACACCCTCTAGATAGTATTTTTGCAGTTTTTCAAATTTCGAAAATTTTGACATTTTTTGGAAAACCGCAAGACTATAGCCTTGGAAAACACTATTTTGAAATTTTGGATTTAGACCGGATTTTTTGCATTATAAATCCCGGACACGACCTCTAGATAGTATTTTTGCAGTTTTTGAAATTTCGAAAATTTTGACATTTTTTGGAAAACCACCAAGACTATAGCCTTGGAAAACACTATTTTGAAATTTTGGATTTAGACCGGATTTTTTGCATTATAAATCCCGGACACACCCTCTAGATAGTATTTTTGCAGTTTTTGAAATTTCGAAAATTTTGACATTTTTTGGAAAACCACCAAGACTATAGCCTTGGAAAACACTATTTTGAAATTTTGGATCTAGACCGGATTTTTTGCATTATAAATCCCGGACACACCCTCTAGATAGTATTTTTGCAGTTTTTGAAATTTCGAAAATTTTGACATTTTTTGGAAAACCAAAGACTATAACCTTGGAAAACACTATTTTGAAATTTTGGATTTAGACCGGATTTTTTGCATTATAAATCCCGGACAAGACCTACTAGATAGAATTTTTGCAGTTTTTGAAATTTCGAAAATTTTGACATTTTTTGGAAAACCACCAAGACTATAGCCTTGGAAAACACTATTTTGAAATTTTGGATTTAGACCGGATTTTTTGCATTATAAATCACGGACACACCCTCTAGATAGTATTTTTGCAGTTTTTGAAATTTCGAAAATTTTGACATTTTTTGGAAAACCAACTAAGACTATAACCTTGGAAAACACTATTTTGAAATTTTGGATTTAGACCGGTTTTTTTGCATTATAAATCCCGGACACACCCTCTAGATAGTATTTTTGCAGTTTTTGAAATTTCGAAAATTTTGACATTTTTTGGAAAACCACCAAGACTATATATAGCCTTGGAAAACACTATTTTGAAATTTTGGATTTAGACCGGATTTTTTGCATTATAAATCCCGGACACACCCTCTAGATAGTATTTTTGCAGTTTTTGAAATTTCGAAAATTTTGACATTTTTTGGAAAACCACCAAGACTATAGCCTTGGAAAACACTATTTTGAAATTTTGGATTTAGACCGGATTTTTTGCATTAAAAATCCCGGACACATCCTCTAGATAGTATTTTTGCAGTTTTTGAAATTTCGAAAATTTTGACACTTTTTGGAAAACCACCAAGACCATAGCCTTGGAAAACACTATTTTGAAATTTTGGATTTAGACCGGATTTTTTGCATTATAAATCCCGGACAGACCCTCTAGTTAGAATTTTTGCAGTTTTTGAAATTTCGAAAATTTTGACTTTTTTGGAAAAACCCGAAGCGTATAGCCTTGTCCGATTGAGGGTCTTTCCACTTTTCAGCGGTTGCCCTTTTACCAGCCGGCTGCTGTCCCTTCACATCCACATGTGTCAATCACAGAGGGAGTATGATCAACAGCCAGTGTAGGGGTGGCATGTGGGTTAGCATGTCGAGTCCCCCAGCCGTTATAGCTGGTTCCTCAACCTGTAGCCGCTACTTATTTTAGCTACCCAATTGCCTCGTTCCTGGGTGGGCACCGGTCCCATACTGGCTGAAATACCATGAGAAAGCTTCTTCCCCCATGGAGACTCGAACCAGCGCAAGTCCCGTAGCTCTGCGCCAAGGCTTCCTACCTTAACCGCTCGGCTACGGCGCGGGACGTTATAGCCTTGTAAAACTCATTTTTGAAATTTCGGATTTAGACCGGATTTCTTGCTTTATAAATCCCGGACAGACCAACTAGATAGTATTTTTGGCAGTTTTTGAAATTTCGAAAATTTTGACATTTTTTTGGAAAACCACCAAGAATATAGCCTTGGAAAACACTGTTTTGACATTTTTGGATCTAGACCGGATTTTTTTGCATTATAAATCCGGACAGAACTACTAGATACTATTTTTGCAGTTTTTGAAATTTCGAAAATTTTGACATTTTTTGGAAAACCACCAAACACCTTGGAAAACACTATTTTGAAATTTTGGATTTAGACCGGATTTTTTGCATTATAAATCCCGGACAGACCTACTAGATAGTATTTTTGCAGTTTTTGAAATTTCGAAAATTTTGGCATTTTTTGGAAAACCACCAAGACTATAGCCTTGGAAAACACTATTTTGAAATTTTGGATCTAGACCGGATTTTTCGCATTATAAATCCCGGACACATCCTCTAGATAGTATTTTTGCAGTTTTTGAAATTTCGAAAATTTTGACATTTTTTGGAAAACCACCAAGACTATAGCCTTGGAAAACACTATTTTGAAATTTTGGACCTAGACTGGATTTTTTGCATTATAAATCCCGGACAGACCTACTAGATAGTATTTTTACAATTTTTGAAATTTCGGAAATTTTGACATTTTTGGAAAACCACTAAGACTATAGCCTTGGAAAACACTATTTTCAAATTTTGGATTTAGACCGGATTTTTTGCATTATAAATCCCGGACACACCTTCTAGATAGTATTTTTGCAGTTTTTGAAATTTCGAAAATTTTGACATTTTTTGGAAAACCACCAAGACTATAGCCTTGGAAAACACTATTTTGAAATTTTGGATCTATACCTTATTTTTTGCATTACAAATCCCAGACACAACTTCTAGATAGTATTTTTGCAGTTTTTGAAATTTCGAAAATTTTGACATTTTTTGGAAAACCACCAAGACTATACCCTTGGAAAACACTATTTTGAAATTTTGGATCTAGACCGGATTTTTTGCATTATAAATCCCGGACAGACCTACTAGATAGAATTTTTGCAGTTTTTGAAATTTCGAAAATTTTGACAATTTTTGGAAAACCACCGAGACTATAGCCTTGTAAAACACTATTTTGAAATTTGGATCTAGAATGGATTTTTTGCATTATAAATCCCGGACACAACCTCTAGAGGGTATTTTGGCAGTTTTTGAAATTTCGAAAATTTTGACATTTTTTGGAAAACCACCAAGACTATAGCCTTGGAAAACACTATTTTGAAATTTTGGATCTAGACCTGATTTTTTGCATTATAAATCCCGGACAGACCTACTAGATAGAATTTTTGCAGTTTTTGAAATTTCGAAAATTTTGACAATTTTTGGAAAACCAACAAGACTATAGCCTTGGAAACACACTTTTGAAATTTTGGATCTAGACCGGATTTTTTGCATTATAAATCCCGGACACACCCTCTAGATAGTATTTTTGCAGTTTTTGAAATTTCGAAAATTTTGACATTTTTTGGAAAACCACCAAGACTATAGAATTGGAAAACACTATTTTGAAATTTTGGATTTAGACCGGATTTTTTGCATTATAAATCCCGGACACACCCTCTAGATAGTATTATTGCAGTTTTTGAAATTTCGAAAATTTTGACATTTTTTGGAAAACCACCAAGACTATAGCCTTGGAAAACACTATTTTGAAATTTTGGATTTAGACTGGATTTTTTGCATTATAAATCCCGGACAGACCTACTAGATAGTATTTTTGCAGTTTTTGAAATTTCGAAAATTTTGACATTTTTTGGAAAACAACCAAGACTATAGCCTTGCAAAACACTACTTTGATTTTTTGGATCTAGACCGGATTTTTTGCATTATAAATCCCGGACAGACCTACTAGATAGTATTTTTGCAGTTTTTGAAATTTCGAAAATTTTGACATTTTTTGGAAAACCACCAAGACTATAGCCTTGGAAAACACTATTTTGAAATTTTGGATTTAGACCGGATTTTTTGCATTATAAATCCCGAACAGACCTAATAGATAGTATTTTTGCAGTTTTTGAAATTTCGAAAATTTTGACATTTTTTGGAAAACCACCAAGACTATTGCCTTGGAAAACACTATTTTGAAATTTTGGATTTAGACCGGATTTTTTGCATTATAAATCCCGGACACACCCTCTAGATAGTATTTTTGCAGTTTTTGAAATTTCGAAAATTTTGACATTTTTTGGAAAACCACCAAGACTATAGCCTTGTAAAACACTATTTTGAAATTTTGGATTTAGACCGGATTTTTTGCATTATAAATCCCGGACAGACCTACTAGATAGTATTTTTGCAGTTTTTGAAATTTCGAAAATTTTGACATTTTTTGGAAAACCACCAAGACTATAGCCTTGGAAAACACTATTTTGAAATTTTGGATTTAGACCGGATTTTTTGCATTATAAATCCCGGACACACCCTCTAGATAGTATTTTTGCAGTTTTTGAAATTTCGAAAATTTTGACATTTTTTGGAAAACCACCAAGCCTTGGAAAACACTATTTCTAATTTTGGATTTAGACCGGATTTTTTGCATTATAAATCCGGGACAAACCCCCTAGATAGTATTTTTGCAGTTTTTGAAATTTCGAAAATTTTGACAATTTTCGGAAAGCCAATACTATAGCCTTGGAAAACACTATTTTGAAATTTTTAATTTAGACCGGATTTTTTGCATTATAAATCCCGGACAGACCTACTAGATAGTGTTTTTGCAGTTTTTGAAATTTCGAAAATTTTGACATTTTTTGGAAAACCATCAACACTATATAGCCTTGGAAAACACTATTTTGAAATTTTGGATTTAGACCGGATTTTTTGCATTATAAATCCCGGACACACCCTCTAGATAGTATTTTTGCAGTTTTTGAAATTTCGAAAATTTTGACATTTTTTGGAAAACCACCAAGACTATAGCCTTGGAAAACACTATTTTGAAATTTTGGATTTAGACCGGATTTTTTGCATTATAAATCCCGGACAGACCTACTAGATAGTATTTTTGCAGTTTTTGAAATTTCGAAAATTTTGACATTTTTTGGAAAACCACCAAGACTATAGCCTTGGAATACACTATTTTGAAATTTTGGATCTAGACCGGATTTTTTGCATTAAAAATCCCAGACACACCCTCTAGATAGTATTTTTGCAGTTTTTGAAATTTCGAAAATTTTGACTTATTTGGAAAAACCCGAAGCGATTGTCGGATTGAAGGTCTTTCCACTTTTCAGCGTTTGCCCTTTTACCAGCCGGCTGCTGGCCCTTCACATCCACATGCGTCAATCACAGAGGTAGATGATCAACTGCCAGTGTAGGGGTGACATGTGGTAGCATGTCGAGTCCCCCAGCCGTTATAGCTGGTTCCTCAACCTGTAGCCGCGACATATTTTAGCTAACCATTGCCTCGTTACTGGGTGGGCACCGGTCCCATACTGGCTGAAATACCATGAGAAAACTTCTTCCCCCATGGAGACTCGAACCAGCGCAAGTCCCGTAGCTCTGCGCCAAGGCTTCCTACCTTAACCGCTCGGCTACGGCGCGGGACGTTATAGCCTTGTAAAACTCATTATTGGAATTTCGGATTTAGACCGGATTTCTTGCATTACAATCCCGGACACACCCTGTAGATATTATTTTTGCAGTTTTTTGAAATTTCGAAAATTTTGACATTTTTTGAAAACCACCAAGACTATAGCCTTGGAAAACACTATTTTGAAATTTTCGATTTAGACCGGATTTTTTGCATTATAAATCCCGGACAGACTACTAGATAGTACTTTTGCAGTTTTTGAAATTTCGAAAATTTTGACTTATTTGGAAAAAACACCAAGAGTATAGCCTTGGAAAATTCAATTTTGAAATATCGGAGTTAGACCGGATTTTTTACATTATAAATCCCGGACACACGCTGTAGATAATATTTTTGCAGTTTTTGAAATTTCTAAAATTATGACATTTTCTGGAAAAACATCAAGACTATAGCCTTGGAAACCTCAAAATTGAATTTTCGGATTTAGACCGAAATTTTGGCTTTATAAATCCCGGACACACCCGTGGATAGTATTTATGCAGTTTTTGAAATTTCGAAAATTTTGAGACTTTTTGGAAAAACACCAAGACTATAGCCTTGAAAAACTCAATTTTAAATTTCGGATTTAGACCGGATTTTTTGCATTATAAAACCCGGACACACCCACTAGATAATATTCTTGCAGTTATTGAAATTTCAAAAATTTTGACATTTTTTGGAAAACCACCAATACCATACCCTTGGAAAACTCAATTTTTAAATTTCGGATTAAGACCGGATTTTTGCATTATATTTCCCGGACACACCCTTGTAGAAAGTATTTTTGCAGTTTTTGAAATTTCGAAAATTTTGACATTTTTTGGAAAACCACCGAAGACTATAGACTTGGAAAACTCAATTTTGAAATTTTGGATTTAGACCGGATTTTTTGCATTAGGTAAATCCCGGACACAACCTCTAGATAGTATTTTTGCAGTTTTTGAAATTTCGAAAATTTTGACATTTTTTCGAAAACCACCAAGACTATAGCCTTGGAAAACACTATTTTGAAATTTTGGATTTAGACCGGATTTTTTGCATTATAAATCCCGGACACACCCTCTAGATAGTATTTTTGCAGTTTTTGAAATTTCGAAAATTTTGACATTTTTTGGAAAACCACCAAGACTATAACCTTGGAAAACACTATTTTGAAATTTTGGATTTAGACCGGATTTTTTGCATTATAAATCCCGGACACACCCTCTAGATAGTATTTTTGCAGTTTTTGAAATTTCGAAAATTTTGACATTTTTTTGGAAAACACCAAGACTATAGCCTTGGAAAACACTATTTTGAAATTTTGGATTTAGACCGGATTTTTTGCATTATAAATCCCGGACACACCCTCTAGATAGTATTTTTGCAGTTTTTGAAATTTCGAAAATTTTGACATTTTTTGGAAAACCACCAAGACTATAGCCTTGGAAAACACTATTTTGAAATTTTGGATTTAGACCGGATTTTTTGCATTATAAATCCCGGACACACCCTCTAGATAGTATTTTTGCAGTTTTTGAAATTTCGAAAATTTTGACATTTTTTGGAAAACCACCCAGACTATAGCCTTGGAAAACACTATTTTGAAATTTTGGATTTAGACCGGATTTTTTGCATTATAAATCCCGGACACACCCTCTAGATAGTATTTTTGCAGTTTTTGAAATTTCGAAAATTTTGACATTTTTTGGAAAAACCACCAAGACTATAGCCTTGGAAAACACTATTTTGAAATTTTGGATTTAGACCGGATTTTTTGCATTATAAATCCCGGACACACCCCTCTAGATAGTATTTTTGCAGTTTTTGAAATTTCGAAAATTTTGACATTTTTTGGAAAACCACCAAGACTATAGCCTTGGAAAACACTATTTTGAAATTTTGGATTTAGACCGGATTTTTTGCATTATAAATCCCGGGACACACCCTCTAGATAGTATTTTTGCAGTTTTTGAAATTTCGAAAATTTTGACATTTTTTGGAAAACCACCAAGACTATAGCCTTGGAAAACACTATTTTGAAATTTTGGATTTAGACCGGATTTTTTGCATTATAAATCCCGGACACACCCTCTAGATAGTATTTTTGCAGTTTTTGAAATTTCGAAAATTTTGACATTTTTTGGAAAAACCACCAAGACTATAGCCTTGGAAAACACTATTTTGAAATTTTGGATTTAGACCGGATTTTTTGCATTATAAATCCCGGACACACCCTCTAGATAGTATTTTTGCAGTTTTTGAAATTTCGAAAATTTTGACATTTTTTGGAAAACCACCAAGACTATAGCCTTGGAAAACACTATTTTGAAATTTTGGATTTAGACCGGATTTTTTGCATTATAAATCCCGGACACACCCTCTAGATAGTATTTTTGCAGTTTTTGAAATTTCGAAAATTTTGACATTTTTTGGAAAACCACCAAGACTATAGCCTTGGAAAACACTATTTTGAAATTTTGGATTTAGACCGGATTTTTTGCATTATAAATCCCGGACACACCCTCTAGATAGTATTTTTGCAGTTTTTGAAATTTCGAAAATTTTGACATTTTTTGAAAACCACCAAGACTATAGCCTTGGAAAACACTATTTTGAAATTTTGGATTTAGACCGGATTTTTTGCATTATAAATCCCGGACACACCCTCTAGATAGTATTTTTGCAGTTTTTGAAATTTCGAAAATTTTGACATTTTTTGGAAAACCACCAAGACTATAGCCTTGGAAAACACTATTTTGAAATTTTGGATTTAGACCGGATTTTTTGCATTATAAATCCCGGACACACCCTCTAGATAGTATTTTTGCAGTTTTTGAAATTTCGAAAATTTTGACATTTTTTGGAAAACCACCAAGACTATAGCCTTGGAAAACACTATTTTGAAATTTTGGATTTAGACCGGATTTTTTGCATTATAAATCCCGGACACACCCTCTAGATAGTATTTTTGCAGTTTTTGAAATTTCGAAAATTTTGACATTTTTTGGAAAACCACCAAGACTATAGCCTTGGAAAACACTATTTTGAAATTTTGGATTTAGACCGGATTTTTTGCATTATAAATCCCGGACACACCCTCTAGATAGTATTTTTGCAGTTTTTGAAATTTCGAAAATTTTGACATTTTTTGGAAAACCACCAAGACTATAGCCTTGGAAAACACTATTTTGAAATTTTGGATTTAGACCGGATTTTTTGCATTATAAATCCCGGACACACCCTCTAGATAGTATTTTTGCAGTTTTTGAAATTTCGAAAATTTTGACATTTTTTGGAAAACCACCAAGACTATAGCCTTGGAAAACACTATTTTGAAATTTTGGATTTAGACCGGATTTTTTGCATTATAAATCCCGGACACACCCTCTAGATAGTATTTTTGCAGTTTTTGAAATTTCGAAAATTTTGACATTTTTTGGAAAACCACCAAGACTATAGCCTTGGAAAACACTATTTTGAAATTTTGGATTTAGACCGGATTTTTTGCATTATAAATCCCGGACACACCCTCTAGATAGTATTTTTGCAGTTTTTGAAATTTCGAAAATTTTGACATTTTTTGGAAAACCACCAAGACTATAGCCTTGGAAAACACTATTTTGAAATTTTGGATTTAGACCGGATTTTTTGCATTATAAATCCCGGACACACCCTCTAGATAGTATTTTTGCAGTTTTTGAAATTTCGAAAATTTTGACATTTTTTGGAAAACCACCAAGACTATAGCCTTGGAAAACACTATTTGAAATTTTGGATTTAGACCGGATTTTTTGCATTATAAATCCCGGACACACCCTCTAGATAGTATTTTTGCAGTTTTTGAAATTTCGAAAATTTTGACATTTTTTGGAAAACCACCAAGACTATAGCCTTGGAAAACACTATTTTGAAATTTTGGATTTAGACCGGATTTTTTGCATTATAAATCCCGGACACACCCTCTAGATAGTATTTTTGCAGTTTTTGAAATTTCGAAAATTTTGACATTTTTTGGAAAACCACCAAGACTATAGCCTTGGAAAACACTATTTTGAAATTTTGGATTTAGACCGGATTTTTTGCATTATAAATCCCGGACACACCCTCTAGATAGTATTTTTGCAGTTTTTGAAATTTCGAAAATTTTGACATTTTTTGGAAAACCACCAAGACTATAGCCTTGGAAAACACTATTTTGAAATTTTGGATTTAGACCGGATTTTTTGCATTATAAATCCCGGACACACCCTCTAGATAGTATTTTTGCAGTTTTTGAAATTTCGAAAATTTTGACATTTTTTGGAAAACCACCAAGACTATAGCCTTGGAAAACACTATTTTGAAATTTTGGATTTAGACCGGATTTTTTGCATTATAAATCCCGGACACACCCTCTAGATAGTATTTTTGCAGTTTTTGAAATTTCGAAAATTTTGACATTTTTTGGAAAACCACCAAGACTATAGCCTTGGAAAACACTATTTTGAAATTTTGGATTTAGACCGGATTTTTTGCATTATAAATCCCGGACACACCCTCTAGATAGTATTTTTGCAGTTTTTGAAATTTCGAAAATTTTGACATTTTTTGGAAAACCACCAAGACTATAGCCTTGGAAAACACTATTTTGAAATTTTGGATTTAGACCGGATTTTTTGCATTATAAATCCCGGACACACCCTCTAGATAGTATTTTTGCAGTTTTTGAAATTTCGAAAATTTTGACATTTTTTGGAAAACCACCAAGACTATAGCCTTGGAAAACACTATTTTGAAATTTTGGATTTAGACCGGATTTTTTGCATTATAAATCCCGGACACACCCTCTAGATAGTATTTTTGCAGTTTTTGAAATTTCGAAAATTTTGACATTTTTTGGAAAACCACCAAGACTATAGCCTTGGAAAACACTATTTTGAAATTTTGGATTTAGACCGGATTTTTTGCATTATAAATCCCGGACACACCCTCTAGATAGTATTTTTGCAGTTTTTGAAATTTCGAAAATTTTGACATTTTTTGGAAAACCACCAAGACTATAGCCTTGGAAAACACTATTTTGAAATTTTGGATTTAGACCGGATTTTTTGCATTATAAATCCCGGACACACCCTCTAGATAGTATTTTTGCAGTTTTTGAAATTTCGAAAATTTTGACATTTTTTGGAAAACCACCAAGACTATAGCCTTGGAAAACACTATTTTGAAATTTTGGATTTAGACCGGATTTTTTGCATTATAAATCCCGGACACACCCTCTAGATAGTATTTTTGCAGTTTTTGAAATTTCGAAAATTTTGACATTTTTTGGAAAACCACCAAGACTATAGCCTTGGAAAACACTATTTTGAAATTTTGGATTTAGACCGGATTTTTTGCATTATAAATCCCGGACACACCCTCTAGATAGTATTTTTGCAGTTTTTGAAATTTCGAAAATTTTGACATTTTTTGGAAAACCACCAAGACTATAGCCTTGGAAAACACTATTTTGAAATTTTGGATTTAGACCGGATTTTTTGCATTATAAATCCCGGACACACCCTCTAGATAGTATTTTTGCAGTTTTTGAAATTTCGAAAATTTTGACATTTTTTGGAAAACCACCAAGACTATAGCCTTGGAAAACACTATTTTGAAATTTTGGATTTAGACCGGATTTTTTGCATTATAAATCCCGGACACACCCTCTAGATAGTATTTTTGCAGTTTTTGAAATTTCGAAAATTTTGACATTTTTTGGAAAACCACCAAGACTATAGCCTTGGAAAACACTATTTTGAAATTTTGGATTTAGACCGGATTTTTTGCATTATAAATCCCGGACACACCCTCTAGATAGTATTTTTGCAGTTTTTGAAATTTCGAAAATTTTGACATTTTTTGGAAAACCACCAAGACTATAGCCTTGGAAAACACTATTTTGAAATTTTGGATTTAGACCGGATTTTTTGCATTATAAATCCCGGACACACCCTCTAGATAGTATTTTTGCAGTTTTTGAAATTTCGAAAATTTTGACATTTTTTGGAAAACCACCAAGACTATAGCCTTGGAAAACACTATTTTGAAATTTTGGATTTAGACCGGATTTTTTGCATTATAAATCCCGGACACACCCTCTAGATAGTATTTTTGCAGTTTTTGAAATTTCGAAAATTTTGACATTTTTTGGAAAACCACCAAGACTATAGCCTTGGAAAACACTATTTTGAAATTTTGGATTTAGACCGGATTTTTTGCATTATAAATCCCGGACACACCCTCTAGATAGTATTTTTGCAGTTTTTGAAATTTCGAAAATTTTGACATTTTTTGGAAAACCACCAAGACTATAGCCTTGGAAAACACTATTTTGAAATTTTGGATTTAGACCGGATTTTTTGCATTATAAATCCCGGACACACCCTCTAGATAGTATTTTTGCAGTTTTTGAAATTTCGAAAATTTTGACATTTTTTGGAAAACCACCAAGACTATAGCCTTGGAAAACACTATTTTGAAATTTTGGATTTAGACCGGATTTTTTGCATTATAAATCCCGGACACACCCTCTAGATAGTATTTTTGCAGTTTTTGAAATTTCGAAAATTTTGACATTTTTTGGAAAACCACCAAGACTATAGCCTTGGAAAACACTATTTTGAAATTTTGGATTTAGACCGGATTTTTTGCATTATAAATCCCGGACACACCCTCTAGATAGTATTTTTGCAGTTTTTGAAATTTCGAAAATTTTGACATTTTTTTGGAAAACCACCAAGACTATAGCCTTGGAAAACACTATTTTGAAATTTTGGATTTAGACCGGATTTTTTGCATTATAAATCCCGGACACACCCTCTAGATAGTATTTTTGCAGTTTTTGAAATTTCGAAAATTTTGACATTTTTTGGAAAACCACCAAGACTATAGCCTTGGAAAACACTATTTTGAAATTTTGGATTTAGACCGGATTTTTTGCATTATAAATCCCGGACACACCCTCTAGATAGTATTTTTGCAGTTTTTGAAATTTCGAAAATTTTGACATTTTTTGGAAAACCACCAAGACTATAGCCTTGGAAAACACTATTTTGAAATTTTGGATTTAGACCGGATTTTTTGCATTATAAATCCCGGACACACCCTCTAGATAGTATTTTTGCAGTTTTTGAAATTTCGAAAATTTTGACATTTTTTGGAAAACCACCAAGACTATAGCCTTGGAAAACACTATTTTGAAATTTTGGATTTAGACCGGATTTTTTGCATTATAAATCCCGGACACACCCTCTAGATAGTATTTTTGCAGTTTTTGAAATTTCGAAAATTTTGACATTTTTTGGAAAACCACCAAGACTATAGCCTTGGAAAACACTATTTTGAAATTTTGGATTTAGACCGGATTTTTTGCATTATAAATCCCGGACACACCCTCTAGATAGTATTTTTGCAGTTTTTGAAATTTCGAAAATTTTGACATTTTTTGGAAAACCACCAAGACTATAGCCTTGGAAAACACTATTTTGAAATTTTGGATTTAGACCGGATTTTTTGCATTATAAATCCCGGACACACCCTCTAGATAGTATTTTTGCAGTTTTTGAAATTTCGAAAATTTTGACATTTTTTTGGAAAACCACCAAGACTATAGCCTTGGAAAACACTATTTTGAAATTTTGGATTTAGACCGGATTTTTTGCATTATAAATCCCGGACACACCCTCTAGATAGTATTTTTGCAGTTTTTGAAATTTCGAAAATTTTGACATTTTTTGGAAAACCACCAAGACTATAGCCTTGGAAAACACTATTTTGAAATTTTGGATTTAGACCGGATTTTTTGCATTATAAATCCCGGACACACCCTCTAGATAGTATTTTTGCAGTTTTTGAAATTTCGAAAATTTTGACATTTTTTGGAAAACCACCAAGACTATAGCCTTGGAAAACACTATTTTGAAATTTTGGATTTAGACCGGATTTTTTGCATTATAAATCCCGGACACACCCTCTAGATAGTATTTTTGCAGTTTTTGAAATTTCGAAAATTTTGACATTTTTTGGAAAACCACCAAGACTATAGCCTTGGAAAACACTATTTTGAAATTTTGGATTTAGACCGGATTTTTTGCATTATAAATCCCGGACACACCCTCTAGATAGTATTTTTGCAGTTTTTGAAATTTCGAAAATTTTGACATTTTTTGGAAAACCACCAAGACTATAGCCTTGTCCGATTGAGGGTCTTTCCACTTTTCAGCGGTTGCCCTTTTACCAGCCGGCTGCTGTCCCTTCACATCCACATGTGTCAATCACAGAGGTAGATGATCAACAGCCAGTGTAGGGGTGGCATGTGGTTAGCATGTCGAGTCCCCCAGCCGTTATAGCTGGTTCCTCAACCTGTAGCCGCTACTTATTTTAGCTACCCAATTGCCTCGTTCCTGGGTGGGCACCGGTCCCATACTGGCTGAAATACCATGAGAAAGCTTCTTCCCCCATGGAGACTCGAACCAGCGCAAGACCCGTAGCTCTGCGCCAAAGCTTCCTACCTTAAACCGCTCGGCTACGGCGCGGGACGTATAGCCTTGTAAAACTCATTTTTGAAATTTCGGATTTAGACCGGATTTCTTGCTTTATAAATCCCGGACACACCCTATAGATATTATTTTTGCAGTTTCTGAAATTTCGAAAATTTTGACATTTTTTGAAAACAACCAAGACTATAGCCTTGGAAAACACTATTTTGAAATTTTCGATTTAAAATTTTTACTTTTTTTGGAAAGCACGGATACTGTAGTATTGGAAATCTCAATTTTGAAAATTCGGATTTAGACCGATTTTTTGCATTGTTAATCCCGGAGAGAGGTTCTACATAGTTTTTTTTTCAGTTTTTGAAATTTTGAAAATTATGACTTTTTTTGGAAAAACACGAAGACTATAGCCTTGGAAAACTCAATTTTGAAATTTCGGATTTAGACCGGTTTTTTTTCCATTATAATTCCACGACATACCCTGTGGATAGTATTTTTGAAGTTTTTTGAAATTTCGAAAATTTTGACATTTCTTGGAAAAAAACAAAGACTACAGGCTTGGAAAACTCAATTATGGAATTTCGGATTTAGACCGGATTTTTGTGCATTATAAATCCCGGACACACCCTGTAGATATTATTTTTGCAGTTTTTGAAATTTCGAAAATTTTGACATTTTTTTGGAAAAACACCAAGACTATAGCCTTGGAAAACTCAATTTTGAAATTTCGTTTTAGACCGGATTGTTTGCATTATAAATCCCGGACACACACTGTAGATAGTGTTTTTTGCAGTATTTTGAAATTTCCAAAATTTTGACATTTTTTGGAAAAAACACCGAGACTATAGCCTTGGAAAACTCAATTTTGAAATTTCGGATGTAGAACCGGATTTTTTGCATTTTAAATCCCGGTTCACCCTGTGGATAGTATTTTAGCAGTTTTTGAAATTTCGAAAATTTTCACATTTTTTGGAAAAACGCGAAGACGCCTTGGAAAACTCATTTCTGAAATTTCGGATTTACACCGGATTTTTTGCATTATAAATCCCGGACACACCCTGTAGTATATTATTTTTGCAGTTTTTGAAATTTCGAAAAATTTTGACATTTTTTTGGAAGAACGCGAAGATATAGCCTTGGAAAACTCAATTTTAAATTTCGGATTTAGACTTGATTTTTTGCATTGTAAATACCGGACACACCCTGTAGATAGTATTTTTGTAGTTTTTGAAATTTCGAAAATTGTGACATTTTTTGAAAAACAACCAACGCTCTAGCCTTGGAAAACACTATTTTCAAATTTTGGATTTAGATCGGATTTTTTCCATTATAAATCCCGGACACATTATCTAGATAGTATTTTTGCAGTTTTCGAAATTTCGAAATTTTGACAGTTTTAGGAAATCCACCAAGACTATATAGCCTTGGAAAACACTATTTTGAAATTTTGGATTTAGACCGGATTTTTTTGCTTTATTAATCCCGGACGCTACCTGTAGATAGTATTTTTGCAGTTTTTTGAAATTTCGAAAATTTTGACATTTTTTGGAACAACGCGAAGAATATAGCCTTGAAAAACTCAATTTAAAATTTCGGATTTAGACCGGATTTTTTTCATTATAAATCTCGGACACAACCTGTAGATAGTATTTTTGCAGTTTTTGGAATTTCGAAAATTTTGACATTTTTGGGAAAAACACCCAAGACTATAGCCTTGGAAAACTCCATTTTGAAATATCGGAGTTAGACCGGATTTTTTACATTATAAATCCCGGACACAGCCTGTAGATAATATTTTTTGCAGTTTTTTGAAAATTTCAAAAATTATGACATTTTTGTGGAAAAACACCAAGACTATAGCCTTGGAAAACTCAATTTTTTAAATTTCGGATTTAGACCGGATTTTTGCATTATAAATCCCGGACACACCTGTAGATAGTATTTATGCAGTTTTTGAAATTTCGAAAATTTTGACATTTTTTTGGAAAAACACACAAGACAATAGCCTTGGAAAACTCGATTTTAAAATTTCGAATTTATGGCAAATTTTTTGCATTATAAATCCCGGACTCAACCTGTAGATAGTATTTTTTGCAGTTTTTTAATTTCGAAAATATTGACAATTTTTGGAAAAACGCGAAGATTATAGCCTTGGATAACTCATTTTTTAAATTTTCGGATTAGACCGGATTTTTTGCATTATAAATCCCGGACACACCCTGTAGATATTATTTTTGCAGATTGTTAAATTTCGAAAATTTTGACATTTTTTTGGAATAACAAGACTATAGCCTTTGAAAACTAATTTTGAAATTTCGGATTTAGACCGGATTCTTTGCATCATACATCCCGGACATAACCCCGTAGATTGTATTTTTGCAGTTTCTGAAATTTCGAAAATTTTGAAATTTTTTTTGAAAACACCAAGACTGTGGCGTTGGAAATCTCAATTTTGAAATGTTCGGATTTTTTGGATTATATATCCCGCACGGTTGTTGAAATTTCGAAAATTGTGACATATTTTCGAAAAAACCACCAAGACTATAGCCTAGGAAAACTCCATTTAGAAATTTTTAATTTTAACCCGGCTTTTTGCATTAAAAATCCTGGAATCATCCACTAGATAGTATTTTTGGAGTTTTTGAAATTTTCGAAAATTTTGACACTTTTTGGAAAAACGCCTAAACTATACACTTGGAAAACTCATTTTGAAATTTTGGATTTAGACCGATTTTTTGGCATTATAAAACTCGGACAGAGGTTCCAGATAGTGTTTTTTGAAATTTCGAAAATTGCATTTTTTTAAAGAAACACCAGGACTATAGCCTTCAAAAATTCAATTTTGAAATTTCGGATTTACACAGGGTTGTTTTGCATTATATAATCCCGGATACAAAATGTAGATAGGATTTTGCACTTTTTGAAATTTCGTAAATTTTGATATTTTTCCGAAACACAGTAGCCCATAGCCCGGGGAACTCAATTTTTAAATTTTGGATATAGACAGGATTTTTTGCATTATAAATCCCGGACAGAGCATCTACATAGTTATTTTGGCAGTTTCTGAAATTTCCAAAATTTTGACTTTTTTTGGAAAACCTCCAGGACAATGTATAGCCTTTGGAAACTCAATTTGAAATTTTGAATTTAGACCGGTTGTTTTTTGCATTATAATCCCGGACAGAGTTTGTAGATAGTATTTTTGCAGTTTTTTGAAATTTCGACTATTTTGACATTTTTTTTTGACTAGACCCTTGGAAAACTCAATTTAGAAATTTCGGATTTAGATCGGATTTTGGCATTATAAAACCCGCAACACCTCTAGGTAACACTTTGCAGTGTACAGTTTCGAAAATGTTATTGACATTTCTTGGGAAAAACACGGAGACAATAGCCTTGGAAAACTCAATTTTGAAATTTCGGAATGTAGACCGGACTTGTGCATTATGCACTCCTGGACACCTTCCTCTAGAGAGTATTTTTGCACTTTTTGGAAATTTCGAAATGTGACTCGTGCAAAAACACCAGCATATCATTA
>JASPKZ010002133.1:0-34662 GCA_030220185.1 Diploptera punctata | reverse complement strand
TAAGAATAATAATATTCGCAAGTGTAATTCTTGATACTATCAAAAAATAAAACTTAAATAACAAATTGATGTAAACTTCATAATTTAGAATTATGTCCAACTCGAGAATTTAACCCAGGACTACATATTCTGTGTAGAAGGACAGTTTTCATGATACAGTTTTATAACTGTAGTATACAGTTGTGTTGTATGCCTTGCAGCCCTTGTCAGAATGGTACAAATGCTAAGTGACACATTAATAACCGGTTATCAGATACTGGCCTGCGGTAGAGCAATTTGAAGCACTGTAGAGCCTTCAATCTAATTCCAGGGTTATATAGCTATTGAACAATATATTTTCGCTAATTTAGAGTGATGGTCTTATGAAGTTATGACTGGCAATAAGCAAATGTATCGATTAATTTAATAACACATATTCATAAAATGACAGTAAATCGTTTAACTTTTATACATACATTTATGACAAAATAATAAGCAAATTACCTTCATTATATGTTCACAAATGCTACGCTGAACCATGCTTAAATATTTGAACCTGGATTATTTAATTCCGATATTAGAATAATCTAATTTAGTAGTCATTATTAAAACAAAATAACATATTTAATATACAGTAATTATACATTAAACATAATGGCTCCCTAAGTGAGCTGAACCGACCTGAAGGTCAAAACCAAGAAGAAGAAGAAGGTATAATAATTAAATTCCTAATTAAATATCTTCTTTTTTATATACGCATTCATATGTAAGCCTACTATTTCAATTTAGTTTATATATATGTTTCTGAACATATTTGAGAGACCATTACTTGCCTTCAGTCATCTGACGATTCTCTTAAGTTAAAACTTTCAGTTACGGTAACACGTTTATTTGTCGATATTCTCTTATTAATATTAATATAATAATAATAATAATAATAATAATAATTGGTATACACACAAGAATGAAAATATATAAAATTCTCGCTAGACCCATAATCTGTTATGGCAGTGAAGCTTGGACCATCAGAACTCAGGATGATCGTCATATTACAGCCACGGAGATGAAATTTCTGCGACGAACTGCAGGTTATAGCCTTCTAGACCACCAAAGAAATTCAACAATAGCCAGAGAGTTAAACATCGTACCTATATCTGAATACCTCCAAGAATATAGAAACAATTGGCTAGCCCATATTCAGCGCATGGATCGTCACAGAATACCAAAGCAAATTCTTCACTACATTCCTCGAGGCAGAAGATCTGTGGGTCGACCTTTTCGGAGATGGCGGGAGAACGTAATGGGCCACTGGGCCTAATACTTGAAAGGACGATGATGATGATGATGATGATAATTGGTATAAATCTATGGTTGACTCAAAATAACGAGCAACAGGTTATATTCTCGAAAATGTATTATTATTATTATTATTATTATTATTATTATTATTATTATTATTATTATTATTATTATATATTGGAATGTGTATATTTTTATCGTTGTAAGTCTAATGATATGTGCCAAATAACATATCCTATATTTATGTTAGTACTGTATAAGCACTATCTTTTAAAATTTATTATTGGAGTACCGTACATAGATACTACTCTCCTGATCTGGATAAACATTCAAATTTCCACAAATGTAATGTTTTAACTAAAATAGTATTCAAAACTTTACCGTTGTTGTTCTTCTTCCTTCCAAGTATTAGGCCAAGGCCTGTTACGATCCTATAGAAAATTTTCCCTCCAGCGTTTCATAGGATGGAGATCATGCTTTGGTTGTCATAAGTTTGATCCTTCCAGGAAATTCTCGTATACGACTTGAAAGCATAATAATAGTCCCTTCGATTGGTTGCTGGCCAAACGAAGGCAATACCAGTGATGGGGATGCCATCTTATAGCCTCTGGTCAGGCTTTTGTGGAGAAGAAAAGAAAATAAAGGAAAGAAGAAATGGAAGAAAGGAAAGACTCCCTAGCCCTCGGATGCCCTAATAGCGTCGGGGTCGAAAAAACAAGAGTTAACCAAGAGAGGTTAGATAGTAAAGTTAAGAGTCTGGTATAAGTAAGTGGAAGAAAGAGAGAAAATACCAGATCGGTTAAAGATAAAAGTAAGGAGCAAAACACAAGTAAGTGGAAGCAATGTTTTGCTCAGCTTGGGCACCTTGTGGTCGTCATCCACATATCCCCTAGATGGGGACACCTGAGGGCTTAAGAACAAATCAGTGTTGCAGTTAATTTTTTACTAAATGGAATTTACTTATAAGACTGAAATATTAAAGGAAAGATTTAGACGCTTTTTCAGCAGTTGAGTTTGGTGATCTCTGATTTAATATGAAATTTGAGATGAACATTTAAGGACGAGGTTTCCTTCGAAAACATCATTACAACATATTGCAAGATAGATGAAACTTTATACTTTGAAGTCAGTTATGTAAGATTTCCAGATT
Organism: Diploptera punctata; assembly: GCA_030220185.1. Classification (NCBI taxonomy): domain Eukaryota; kingdom Metazoa; phylum Arthropoda; class Insecta; order Blattodea; family Blaberidae; genus Diploptera; species Diploptera punctata. The sequence goes on along the minus strand of JASPKZ010002133.1, from coordinate 32,234 downwards.
TAGGTGTCTAATTTGATTCATTGTAGAAATAGAATTTAAATCCACCATGCAAAAGCAATACGAGTATATTGAGCTTAATAAGTGATTTTTTAAAAAAAAATATCAGTATATGGTAGTCTATGAGCGAGTAACGGACTTTAGAGTCTTTTAGTAATGTGGGTAGGCAGATTTTTATTAAACGCTATGCTCTTTATTATCTCACATCATTATCGACGCGCTTAAGAGGACGTGAAAGTGCAGACAAATTTTTTTCAGACTCTTATTTTTACTTGTCATAAAACTACGGCTCATGACCATTCAAATAAAAACTTTTAGACCATAGTAGAATTATTAATCTCAAACATAGTATTGAAATTAATTTACTCAAGATTGCTGTTTGCATGCAATAGTTAATAAATCTAAAGAAAAATTTTGCCTAAATCGGGATTTGATCCCAAGATCTTCAGCTTTACGCACTAAATTAAGTATAGACGAATAATGTATAATATAACTCAGCTGTGAAATACAACACTTAAGAGTGACCTACACTAGGTCACAAGATAACAGTCTGCTAACAATCTCTCTTCATATCACTTCCTCTTATTTTACTTCTTTCACAGTAACCTCTGCCCGCTCCTAAATATTCCTTCCTCAAGATATTAAGGGGTTGCCGCACATTTGGTACTTTTAAGTCACACTTATACAATTACCTGTTGTCAAATAATTAATCCTTCTCTAGAGTTAAATTTAATCTATGTCAGTAGTAGTTTTTTTTCTCTTCATTTTTCTATCTTGTATATTTTACAATTAAATTGTGAAATCTAGATATGAATCAAACTATTTTGTAAATAATTATTATATTCTAGATATAATCGGTTCGCGGTGGACTAGTGGTTATGCTCCTTGCCTCTGGTCCCGAGGGTCCGCGGGTTTCAAACCCGGCCGGGGTCTAGGGATTTTTTTAAGATAGAAAAATCTAAGGAGCAAGTCCTCCGGGAGGGACTAAAAAAGCCGTTGGTCCAGAGTCTGAAGATTTTCAGGCTTGTAAAAGATCCTTAAGCCTGAATGAAAAGGCCTCTAAGCAAAATTTACCGAATTTTCCGTCCTAGTGGCTACCTTGGTTTCCTAGATGTCAGTATGAGGCGGAACGCTGACCACGGACCATTCAAATGACATCTATACGAAAACAAGTGTAAACTAAATTAGTATGGTTCAAATTCTTCCCTGTAGGGGGAGAGCGCCTAAATCTCTGTTAAGGGAAACATGGGCTTACAAGATACCAAGAAGACATTGTAGACGATACTAGGGTAATATTTATTTTCATTGTAATTTATATGGTAAAGAATCATTTTTGTATTTTTTTAACCTGGTGTGTGTGGTAGACAAGGCCTTAAGGCCTTAATTCTGCCAGGTAAAATAAAGCTATTATTATTATTATTATTATTATTTATTATATTGAACAAAGTGAACTGAATATTATAACTTATAATTTAAAAAACATAATATAGTTTAACATATACAAAGAAAAATTAGTTGTGCGAGAATAATACTAACAAAAAACTAAAGTATAAAACTTGTACCTAATATATCTGTTTGTCCTCAAATAAAATCCATTAAAATATTATAGGGTCTTCCAGAATATGTTTCATCTTCAGCAGCCAGAATTATATTAACCGCCACGTTAGTCTAAATATTAAATTGGATTATAACGATAATTTTATGTTTCATAAAGTGCAAGTGAGATATTTTTGAGCGAGTTTTTAATTCGTCAATTCACCAAGATTTCCTCGTGGCGTTCTCTAAGAAGAGAGTCCAGCTTACCCTGCTGTGAACCACCGCCTACGAGACCCACGAACAGTAGAAACAATTGAGACCAGCTCGTACATACGGGATGACACGTTAGACGGAGATGTAGGTAATTTATTGGGATTTCACACTGTACGATTGAAATATGTACGAAATGATGATAAAAAAATAATACGAAAAATATTTACTTGTGTATAATGTCAAGGAAATATACTGCTAGTACTTTATCCAATTTCATGATGGGTCATAGTAACTTACATTTGATAGAATTGCGAAAGAAAAAGTACAGAATTATAAAATAATGTAGTGCCCAAGCAATAATATAGACGGTAGAATAATTGATGTGAAGTTCACATTGATTTAGAATTTTAAAGTAGAGACCAGATTTTTCTTGCTTCTGTGGATAATATAAAAAATTCGGAATGTGAAATATTGTTTTATAGACATCATTAAATGTCAAAACATTATTGCTTTATCAAAAGAAACTTGGAAGGCAGAGAACAAAATGTCGAAGTAAACAATGGTCGTAAACTAGATATAAAAACAAAGAAACTACAGCAGTTAACTTTTTCTAACTTACTTCAACAAAAGTCTTCCCAAACGTACTTCATCACGTGACAAATGACAACACCCTTTTTCATATCGCGAAATATTATTTGCAGACTACCACCTTTCAACGCTGTTTACATGTCTCTATAACATCTAGTAAGTTATTTTTATTTATTTCTTCATTATAAACATGACCATTTTTAATCCGGGATCTTTCAGATACGTAATTCAGCTGACATTAATTAACTCGTGTATTTTAGATTTAGATTTATTTTATTTAGCCTGGTGGACTTACGGCCATGTGGCCTTTTCTCTTCGACTCATCAGACAAACATATATTACATCAGAATATAACAATCTCAATTAACACTAATATTAAATTCTAAATAAAATTTGATCAAAAATAATATCTATTATATTAACGATCTATAATGCCACCAATTAATGTTAGTTAAAATTGTAAGATCTAAAACTAATAATAAAATGTATACAAGCAAAGACATATTAAATTGTGCCCTGTCTAATGTATATAAAAACAAAGAAAAATAATGAGATATAGAAAACTAATTTTACATTTTACAATATTTAAAACAAACACAATGAAGATTATTTGTTATTCTTAAATATTATTTTCATAAATAATTTAATTTATTTATTTTATTTATTTATTTATTTAGCCTGGTGGGTTGTAACGGCCATGTGGCCTTCTCTGCTTCCACTCACCAGGAACAAGCATATGTTACATATGAATACCAAAAAAATACAATAATAGTCAATAAACTAGGAGCAAACCATATGTTACACATGAATACAAAAAAATTACCATAGTAGTCATATTAGACAGGTCAACATGTTTACATATGAATACAAAAAAAAGTTTACAATAATAGTTATTGAACAATTATTATCTGTCATATTGAATAATAATGAAATAATGTCTAATAATAGAATGAAACTAAATGCAATTAAAATAAATTAATGATCCATGAAATAAAAAGGAATAACAGCTCGATCTATTTATTAACTGTAAAATACTATATCAGTGAGGGTATAGTTGTTTGTTTTAAATAATTATTAGTTTTTTTTTGAAGGATGTTATAGTTTGACAGTCTTTGACAGGGCGGAAGGGAAATTCCATGTTTTGGTAAGTGCGACCGTAAAAGATAAGAATAATATACAGTGTGATGAGGAGGGATATAAAGGACAATGCGCTGTTGGGATCGAGTGTCAAGATTTATGTGTTTCGGATAGCCTGATGAAGCGGCATGATAAATAATTAGGCGATGATGTGTGGGAGTATTTTATAGAGAAGAGGGTAGTTGAATGGACAGTTCTACGATTCTCTTAGACGAAGCCACGATAATTGTTCCAGGGACGGTGTAACATGGTCAAATTTTGCGAATACCACAAATAAAACGTGCGTAAGAATTATGAACACGTTGAAATCAGGAAGTTAAGACTTCTCTGTATCTGACCTCTTGCCATATCCAAAATTTGATAGTGAAATAGTGTTTACACGAAATTAGCGATGAGAAAGACTTTCTTGTGCAATTAATATAGAATAGTTCTCCTCATGGGCAGTAGTTTCAGTTTAATTAACCCTTAAAATTATTAGCAATATTGTCCTATAGGATATATCAGTAAGTTTGATTTTTTTAATAGTTTTAATGAATCTGAAAAAAATGAACTAAAACAAATTTCTTAAATGTATGTTAGAATTACACAACTATAACTACCAGTAACAACAGTTTATCTATGATTTCGTTTTCACTGCGGTCCGCCACATTTAAATAACTTGTACGAGACATTAGTACAAATCGCAAAGGTAAGGACTTGGCCGAACTAATTAGTGCACATCGAATTTCACACATGTAACATTACCGTGGACCAACCAGATATCCTACCACAGACCTTCAATCCTTCACATCACCAGATAAAATTCCTATCAACTTTACCTATCTCTTCAACAGAATTAAATAAATTAAACTACATGATCCACCCAATACCGATCACGTCCCAATTGAAGTCACTCTACATACACCATCTTTGAAACACACAGCGGATATCAGTATTAATAGGGTACCAGATTTTGAAAAGGCGGACTGGCCAGAGTTTAATGAATCTCTGGACAGAGCTTTAACCAGATTTGAACCTTTTAAATGCTGATGACATTGATTAAATATGATGCTCATCTTATCAATGCCATAAATAAGGCACAAAATGCGGCAATTCTCCTTTAAACAAATAACAAATTAACAATTATAACATAATAGGCCACTACCAGCCTATATTTGGGACATAATTAAAATTAAAAGAAGAGCGCATAATTTATACATTAAAACTAGAACGAATGATAACAAAAGGACTATACAGGAAACTACAGGACGACGTAAAAAAATGGCCATAGCAAAATTCGAAACACAACACACTATGAAAAAACAAACAGAACGAATACAAGGAACTTTGGAAAAATAAACCTAGAAAATTCTGGCAAAATATTTCAAAATTCCGAGGTGATAGAATTAATACAAATCAACCAATTAAGGATGGTAATAATATCATTCTTAATGAAACACGATAAAGCAGAAAAATTAAGGAAAATGCTCCAAGAAATTTATCGGATCCCTAGGAGCCCAAATTTTGACAATATATCTACTCTTAGAAGCTGAAACTTTATTAGAAAATCATCCCTTTTTATATAAACCCTTACAAACACTTCCACCAAACTTTGATTTCTTCACAACAGTAAACACAAAATTAGCACTAAAGAAATTAAAAGAGACAGCTCCTGGTCCAGTTGGCATATCTAACGTCATCTGGAAAACATATATCTGAAAAAGCATTAATTTATATTACCAAACTGTTCTCAGCAAGCTTCACTCTTGGATACATTCCACAAAGATGGAAAGAAGCCCATATATTAATGTTCCCTAAGCCTAATAAAGACCCCAGTAATGTTTCTCTCCTATAGACCTATTAGCTTAACTAATACCATTTTCAAAATTATTAGAAAGAATAGTAGTTGCAAAATTTACAACTTAATAAATACCTCACTCCCGGATAGCCCAAGCAGGATTCAGATCAGGCGTGAGAAAATTACAGATCATCTACTAAGAGTATTCACACCAATAGAAAATGCAAATTACAATAAAGGATTTACTTCAATCATAGTTGCTATGGACATTCGAAAAGCTTTTGACTCCATGTGGCATGATGGATTAAGAATCAAACTTACTAGACTAAATTACCCAATTAATCTTATACGTTGGATATCAAACTTTTTAACTAATAGAACTGCCAAAGTAAAAATAAATAATAATATCTCTACCCAAATTAACATGAATGCAGATGCACCTCAAGGCTCTGCAATCAGTCCGACATTGTATAATTTTATATGTTTCATGATTATCCCCCAACCTACTGAAAATGGTACTGGCCTTGCCTAATTTCGCGGATGACACGTGCTTCTACGTGTCAGCACCGCGGGTGGACATAGCCAGTGCAAAAATGAATAAAATTCTATCATGCTACATGGACTGGACTAGACAATGGCGTATTTCTATCAACACTGACAAGACACAAGCAATCCTGATAAAACGAAAAAGACGTAAAAAAAGTGATGCTCCCCAACAGCACCCAATAGTCATTGATAATACAAAAATATCATACAAACACTTACAATATTTAGGAATCACCATAAACAGATAGGACTTATCTAACTTGAACATATAAATAAAATAATTACAAGAACACAACCTTTCATTAAAACACTTCATTTATTTTCACAAAAAATTCACACACTTGAATAAAATGACAAGAATCCAATTAGTTAATACAATAATAAGGTCTTCCCTAACTTTCGCTGCAACCCTTTTTATTTAATTTAAGAAAAACAAATTCAAAAAAATTAAATACAGTCTACAGAAAAGCACTAAGAATTTGTATGGATCTAAAAAAGTCTTTTCCCATTATTCCACTTCATAACATTACAAAAACAGAACCCATTACCAAAAACCTGAAAAAACTGAGCCTAAAATATAAATTCAGAGCTATGAATAGACCACAAATAAATAACATGATTCAAAATGCACCCATTAATACCACAGCATTTAAACTCAAGGTATTACAAAAAAATCTATTAACTAATTAACAAACATAGAAAATAAAATTACAACAAAATGAAATTATCATTACTATTCTTATTAACATAATATTCAAGCAGAAGAAACCCATCTATACCTATATATTGATAAAAATTGCAATAACAATAGAAATCACAATAGCACAGATACCTTTATGTGAGATAAATATTCCTCTGATATACATTAATTCAAACCATTTAATTTTACTTTCAAAGCTAGAGAGGGTGTGTCATATCTTGTCGGTATGTCTCAGTGTGTCAGTAAGAATATCATAGTAAAATTAATAAATTCACCCAGAAATTTATAGCAGGATTGGAATGCCCTACCGCTGGACCTTTGATACCGGACTACGGCTAGTTATCGTTGGCAGAGGATGGATGATATATATATATTTATAAAATCAATGACGAACAAAGTTCGTAGAAGAAATATCATCAATTACCAACGACGAATAAATATTCATCTCCAAAGGGTAAAGAGGGGTGGAATCCCTAAAGTGGCCGGAAATTGCTGTGCACGATTGAACGATTCCCATTGATCAGGGAAGCTTTCCATTAAAAATGGATATCTTCCTTGGCGGATATAAAAGGGATTCTCATTCTATTTCTCATTCTCATTCTACTGAAGACGAATGATCTTAAGACCGAGAGCAGAGCAAGACCAGAAAATGAGCTGAAGACTAAATGCTGGACATCAACAGCGTAGAGTGCGGCAGGAACCAGCTGACCAGAAAGGACTGACCGGAGAAGAAATGAAGACACCGAACAACCAAAGTCTCAAAGAAGGATGAAAACTACATTCATCCTAAGCCAAAACACACGGCCAAAACGCTACCATAGACAAAACTTATGGGATTGAGATCAACAACACGATTTATATCTCTACAGAACCTTCCAGACTTACCTCCGCCTATCGTCGTAGACGCTAGGAACATAAATGCCTATAAACTCACACACATTGCTGCAGGAAAAGAAAAAGACATCCACAATGAAATACACCCAAAGACCACCTAAAACTCTTTACCAAAAACAAACTTTCATTGGCCCACGTTAAAGAAGTACTTCAAGGCCATGAACCACAGTTTCATACCCATATATACAAGAAGAGGAGGACTCATGACTCAAAGAATTACACTCAAAGGACTTCCAACGAAAATAACATCAGGCGAAATCTACCAAGAACTAAACGACAAAGGTTATCCAATCCTCAACGTCAGACAACTATATAAAACCAGCTTCCAAAACGGATCCAGAATCAAGACTGCCATTTCTGGTTGGATTCTAACTTTCTTACAACAAGCACACTTCATGACAAAAATCGTCGAACTTACAGACCTCTTCAATGTAAAAATCAAGCTTGAAACCTACAAAACACCAGCAGCAGAGGAATTCAATGCTTTAACTGTCAGCCTTCGGACATCTGGCAGACTGCTGCAAAAGAACACAGAAATGTGTTAAATGTGCAGGCAATCACGGAGTAAAAGACTGCAAAGAAACTGAACTAAAATGCACTAACTGCAATGAAACTCATGCTGCAAGCTACAGACAATGCCCTATCTACAAGAAATACTCCAACTCAAGACTGAAATATGCACCAAGGACTTAACTACATATTAACAGAAACTTCACATCATCAACCAGAGCCAGAGAAACCAAAAATCAACACTTCAGCACCAAAATTGGACATTCCAACAACTCCTACTCCTACTCCCACTACTACAAATCCTGAAAACCTAGCTCATCAACTTCTATCCCTTATATCTAAAATCCTCTTGAATCCAGAACTCCTAAAAACCACTGTAATGCTACTTACAAACCTAACTTCAAGTCCTTAAATAAATCCAGTAAAACTACCTTAGGAACATCTTTAAGACCAAGAAGCTTAAGCGAACGAAGATAACAACAACATCTTCAAGAATACTCCAAGAAACAGCTGGGAAAAGAGCATTTTCTTTAGCTAAAATTTCAAGTGCAGAAGACTTCAAGATAAGCACATCAAAGATTGGGTCAATGCCTCTAGTAAGGCCGGTACCAATCATCTCACATCAGATTACTGCTCGGGGGAAACAAATGTTTGAAAGTGACACAATTTCCAATACGTAATAGTGTAGTGTAGTGTTTTACCAATTTAAGGGTTAATAAATGTCATAAAATTTACGAACTAAACAAATTAATAAAAAATCAGAATATAGTAAATAATATAAGATCGCTCACAATGAGAATTGGTTGACTGGGAGATTTAATAAGAATGGTTGATCAGAGATTAGTTAAGAAACTCTATAAATTGAAACCATAGGAGGGAGAACAGTTGGAAGACCGAAGATAAGATTGGAGGATGGCACCAATGAACGATCTAAAGAAAATGAAAGTGACTAACTTGAATATGGTAAGAGACAGATTGGCATGGAGGAGGATTGTTGAGAAGGACAAAAACTTTCACCTTTGAAGTTGTCGCGCCTTAGAATGATGATGATGGTTGTCTATGGCATAACAGGCCTAGAAGGCCCTTAGGATACAGGCCTCACATCTACATGTGTCAATTACAAGGATGGATGATGAGCTTCCAGCTAGTATAGGGGTAATATGTGGTCAGAATGTCGGGGCCCCTGCTGTTTTTTTCAACCTGGAATAAGTATTATATAATTAATATTACATTTTTATAAGGATTCTTCTTATTTCACTCATTTCCTTCTTCATCTACTCTATTCTCTAATACATTTTCCGGGCTTTTAACCAGAAGATGTAGGTCCTGGTAAAATTGTATCGAAAATTATATTTATTAAATATTATTTACGTAAACATTCTTTAGTTATTCTTTAGAAAAGTTAAACATATTTTATATATAAAAATAACAATAATTTAGATACATTGACTAGATCAATTATTTTATGACAACATTAAGTAAAAGTTTATTAAATAAATTATTTATGAAATGTTAACATTTTAAATGTACAAAGAACATTTTAATTGCATTATCTTTAATTACATTAGTTTAAGAACATTATAGGATCTATTAAAATATTGTTTTTTTAATATATGAATTTTTAAAGTTTTATCCAACAGGAATAAATATGTAAAGTCACATAATGTGATGAAATTCTAAGTTGTAAAATATACGAATATTCAGACTGTTCGGAACTGTAGGCAAGAAAAGACGTGACCGCCGTGCTGGTGGGACATATTAGTGATGGGGATTCCATATCGTGTCAGAGGTTAATATATATAGAGAGTATCGTGCTCTAAATACAGTATGGACAGACGAAATATATATTTAAAGTAAAATTAAATATTTTCGACTTTCCTAAAACATAGTGAAGAAAAAGTTAAAATTTTTGGAATAGTTATACGTTAACAATTTGGGCGGATTAACCAATATGTATTTTACTCGATTCCCTGTACACTTGTGTTTATAGACTCAACTCTGGAAATGCATGCTATTACGCATTACAGAGACCCTTGACGTCCCAACTCCTTTCAAAAAACGTTATACTAAAAAATATATACAAGTATTATTATACAGTAATATTGTATGGGTGCCAAATATTGACTCTTACTTTAAGGGAGGAAAGCAAATTACGAGTATTTGAGAATAAAGTTCTTAGGAGAATTTTATACCAAAGACAGATGAACAGACAGGTGAATGGAGAAGACTATAACAGTGAACTACATGTTTTTTATAGGAAGCCAGATATAATAAGAACAGTTAAGTCTCGTAGACTGCGATGGGCAGGACATGTGACACGAATGGGGGATTAAGGGCATGCATAGCTTCTTATAGGAAAACCGGAGGGAAAAACGCCGAATTGGTAGACCAATAATGAGGTGGGAGAATAACATTAACTATGATTTGAGGAATTAGATTATACAGGGAATAATTGGAAAACATTAGCTCAGGATAAGGATGTATGGAGAGCTTATGTCCGCGCGACGATAAACTTACGGGTTTGATAATGCCAGTGAGTTAGTACATTTGTGTTTGTTCCAAACATTTTCCTTAGTGATTATTTTTACATACTCGTAACAATATTTTTTCTCTTTCAAAGTAAGATCTCATGTTTTGTATCCATATATTAAAGCTGGAAGATGTACAATTTTATAAAATTTTAATTTTTTTGAGAGGATTTAGGATGACAAAAGTTACGGTAATATATACGAATAGTATGCATTTCCACAGTAGATCATATGGTAAATTTCTTTCTACATTCATACCTGTGTGTAAGTATCTTTTCTAGATATTTGAGTTGTTACTTTTTCAAAATATCTCTTGTCTTTATTAAGTGATATTTTCTTTTAACGTATTTATAGACCATGTAGTTTTTCGATATTTATTTCTAGATCCATTTTATATTTGTAATGTATGTGTGTTGTCTTTGATATTTCTTATTGACTAATAATAGTATATAATCTGTGGATACATACCAACAGGTGATTATATCATTGAATTGCAAGTCCTCTTTATCATCCAAAGATTTGAATAGCAGAGGAGATTGCGCATCTCCATTCATTAAACACAATGTAAATTAAAAAAAAAATCATTTCGACGCATTCGAATAAGTCTAACGTTTTCAAGAATCAAATTATAAAAGGATACGATTTATTTTCCTTAATTGAATAATTTTATCTTCCGAAGTAATAATACATAAGGACTTTATTAAACTAAAAGTAAGGTACATACAATGTTATTTACAAATATGGATCGCCACTGGCAAGTAAGCCGTACGAGCTGTTGAAAGTCCGTTACAATAATGTAATATTTGGTAATAATATACTTACAAAACAAAAAAAAAAAGAGAAAAACAATAATATTACATTAGATAACAATACAATTACATTATACATTAACTTAGTTATGTAGAATTTTTAAGAATTAATGGTATTGCAATTTGTTAACATATTTATTTATTCATGAATAAGTGTTGTTCTTATTTTCCGCGTTTTGTCCAGAAATCTACCTAAGTTTTATCCAATTTTCTGGGTTTACCAATAACTCGTAACATGACAATCTTTCACGATTTGAATTTAGAAAATCTTTCCAGTAATAACATGATGCCTCCAATATTCTAAAGTATACGTATCGGTGATGTATAGTGCCATCATATTCCCCATTTCGTCTCGAGAATTTGTCTTATATTGAAAATCTGACACATTCTACATGTCTATTAACGTTGTCTCGCAACTTCAATTTGTGCTTATACTTGTGCGAGTTCGAACCTTATTCCTGTCGATCGATTACTTTATACTTACTTCTTGGATTTTCGGTCACACTGTAACATTAAGATTTCGATGTACTTTATATTCACAGTAGAGATTTTGAAAATTGAAAGTTAATGTTAAGAATTTATTGTATTACTTCTGATGAATAAAATAAAAAAAAATGAACAATATATTTATTGGATACAACATTTAGAATTGTAGGCAAAAAGGTAATGTGCTAACCAATAAAGGTCATAGGAGACCCTTGGGATAGAAGGAGGTTAAGACTCCCACCATTTAAGATAATCGGCATGAGATGTCCGCCGGGTGTCATCCCCGCGTGATGACCTTTTTTTTTATCCCCTGAAACGTATGTCTGGTATACGCATTTCTGTTAGAATCTGAGTCGGTCAAAAGGATCATGATGGTACCAGAAAATTACGTTTATGAAGTAAATATTTTACCATTGTTAAACTCAACATCAGTTAATGTATTTTGTAATCGCAGAGCTATTCAATTGTTAAGCATTGTTAGAATTTATATCATATAAAGTTTACAATTCATTATTACTACTTATGAAAGACAAAGGAAAACAAAAACATTATTCATCCGTGTCAAGTAACTGAAATGTAACCCAATTACGTTAAATAAGCTCAGTGTAACTTCATAATCAATATTCTAGATTTATTATTTCCATCCATAGTAATTCTGCCCGAGGGCAGATCTCTCTTTCACTGCAATCATAGCATTTCATGCTATGCTTTGCCGCTTTACTAGGGAATTGTAGGTGTATTAGCTTTCCGTTGCTTTCCATTATTTGTGGAAGGAATAATATCTACATTTCACATTAAAGAATAAGTAAAAAAAAGATCAAGTTTAAGTTTGCTCCTATAGATATTATTATAGGGTACGTCCATAAATCCACTATGGACTATTGATTATATCCCTTACCTTTGGTCCTGAGGGTCGCGGGTTCAAACCCGGCCGGCGTCGTATTTTCTTTTATTAAGGATGGAAGAATGCAAGGAACAAGTCCTCCGGGAGGGACTTTAAGCCTTAGATCCCGAATCTGAAGATTTTTCAGGCTCGTAAAAGATCCTTAAGGCTAAATAAATAAACCTCTAAGCAAACTTTAACGTCCATTTTGTTCCTAATAATATCCTAGTTGCCTATTAAATGTCTCATTGGGTCAGTATGTTAACCGCATACCATTCATGACATATTTGGTAAATAAGCGTAAATGACTTAACTTGGTGTGGTAATTCCTAACAAAGGAGAGGGTAAGGTTCAACATTGGGCTGTTACACCATTATGGATAAATGCCCTTAAACATATCTACTAAAATTAATGAGGTCAGTGAGAATAGTTCACTGGCAGCATATTCTACACGATTACCGTTTTATAGTGGAATTAGTAGAAATAGTAGTAGTGATAATAGTAACAAATCTATTATTTTCCAGAGCATAGGGACTAAGGAGCAACTCCAGCGCACCCTATTCTCACTAAAACCTTCAACTCTCCCCATGTCTTTCTTTCCTTTTGGCTTCCTCTTTCGTCTCCTCTTTAACAGTCGTGATCTTCCTCTTTTGTTCTGGCCTTCTTCCAAATAGGGCTTATCTCTTAATAGCATCCTGGATTTTCTTGAAAGAATAGCAATTCATCTCAGTTTCCTCCTTTTACTTGGATACCAATGGGGTTTTCATTTGTTCGTTTTCCTAGATAATAATATTTGTACAAACATTGAGAATAATTTTCCTCATAAACATTTTTAATAAGATCTAAAGGCTCCTTGTTATCTCAGCAGCGACTTTTCAAGTTTCACATCTAAATAATTTTATGACACAATGTTGGTCCGTTGTTTGCTCAAATTACCTGTTTTGAATTTCGCGGGCTGAGGGAGGACTCGGATCTCGCCTTATAAGCCAATAGGAAAAGTATTCATATGCAACTTACATACCGTACGTGCTTTCTTGAAGGACCGTTTTCCACATGCATCTCTTTCTAGAAATAATCTGCCTCTCGAGATTTCTCTCCGGGAAGGGTCGAGATTGGCTTCCGGATAATTCCAATTCTCGCATATAAAGAGAGATGGAAGTCGATTGACAGTCAGTCGTGCCCGAGTAGTGGACCAGTATAGGTGGTTTGAGGAGTAACGAACAGGAAACTATTATAAGTGAAGACGAGTATGAAGAAGAGACTATGAGATAAACTGTATCTGTAAAATACTCTTATAAAAGAACATTATGTGTTTACAGAGTGAATCATTGTGAAAGAAATAAAGAAGAATTGGATTTTTTTAAAACTGTTGTGAGACTAAGTTAAAATAAATAATAGTTCTAAAAAAATAAAACAACACGCTTTATTAGAAAACCGAACTAAAAAAATGAAAAATAATTTTAATTTCCAACACGCTTGGGATAAATAATTTTACCATCAAAAGCGTGGGGTGCTCTATATCAATTAATATATTTGATAATAAACAGATATTGGTAAAAGTAAAGTCTCTAAGAAGAAAATGTAAAAATCATAAAAAGCACCCCAAGCTTTTGATGGTAAAATTATTTATCCCAAGCGTGTTAGAAATTAAAATTATTTTTAATTTTTTTATTTCGGTTTTCTAATAAAGCGTGTTGTTTTAGTTTTTTAGAACTATTATTTATTTTTTTAGTTTTAATATTTTACAGAATAAGGTAAAAATATAAATATCTTTAAATTCGATACTATTGTAGTATGAACTAAAAGTAATACTATTCTAAAAAAAAACCCTCCCAGCCGGATTTGAACCAGCGACCTATTAATTGCTGAAATTATATACCACTAAGAGTTCACCGCTCTACCAACTGAGCTCTTACAAGGATTGACTAAAAAGTCGACAAGTCCGCATCCTATTGTACCAGTTTTCATTTTTTTGATTTTCTGATGATTCTGGCCAGGATTTTAGAAACAAAATATGAAATTATTGTATTGTCACGGGTCCTTTACAAGTATTCAAAGTTTCAAGTCGATCCAATGTTTCTAAGTGGGTGAAAATCGTGTTAAAAATTCCATTACATAGATAAAAAGACACTTTTTTTGATTATCTGACGATTCTGGCCAGGATTTTAGAAACAAATATGAAAATATTGTATTGTCACAGGTCTTTTACAAGTATACAAAGTTTCAAGTCGATCCAATGGTTTTTAGTGGGCGAAAATCGCGCTGACAGATTCCGTTACATAGATAGATATAGATACAGGTCAAGCTAATAAAAATTCTATCTGTTCCAGCTTCAGTGTAACTAATGAAAATCTTTTGATCCGCTGCTCAAATGACTACTGTTGAAATTCGCGGGCAACGCCAAGGGATTCCGATTAACGGATCATGAGTCAGCGATCTCTCCAGACATGTTTTCTCGAAGAATCGCTTTCGCTACTGTTTAAATGGCGATCGGTGGTACACTGACCGGCCTACCTAGAAACTTCTAGAAGCCTTTCCCAGTTATATAAGTCCGACGGAGACAGCAGTGAACCAATCGTGATCCGATAGGCAACGAGGACGTTGTGACCTGCAGAGAAAAAATGTATTGAAAAGTAGAGCTTCTGCGATGGTGAACAATAAATGAATTATAAGATAAATTGTGTTTGTGAGTGACTAACAGCGGAATAATTGTATGTGCTTGTACAACGAATAATTGCGAAAGAATTAAAGAAGATTTTTGAATTTTGTTAAACTGGCGTGAAGTTAAACTAAAGAGATTCAACCTGCTTCTCATGCCATCGCTATCCGTTATATTATAATAGTATATTATGATGCGAGATTGGGAAGTGGGTTTTTACAGAAGCGAGGAAAATGTTTTAATTTGCGAGATTCTGTAAAACACTTCACAAACGTACGTTGTACATTATTTTTGCGCGATGGTGTTTTAAAAATAATAAATAAGAGTAAAATAATAACATGTTTGTTGGAAATATTTGCGTTCATTATAAAGAACTGACTAACAGTGTGGGGAATGTTTATTAGCTGAAGGTACAGGAGGCTGTGACATCAATTCAGTGATAAAATGGCGGCAAGTACGTATTTATTGTTTTATATTGTTTAACATAAAGTTCAGTTCATTTAAAATGCAGTGATTTGTTTCGTATAATGCATATTAACACTACTTTTTGATATTTTTTGTGTGTACGTTGTATGTAGTATACTTAGAGGGCAGTGGTATTACTTCCCACATGCGTTTTGTAATATGTAATATTACAGTATAGTTATTTAGGTTGGCAACCCCGTAATGTAGGAAGTTGAACTTTCAATCATGGTTGTCATTACTGTAAGTACGACAAAACGCACTATCGCGCAAAAAATATTATTGACTATATTACATCTGAAGCGTTTTGTTATAATTAGATATATTTCTTGTTGATTATCATGAAACGTTTTCTCATACGTTCCAAAGTCTTTTTTTCCCTCATTTTTTTAAAATCTCCCAATTGAGTAGACATATTACATAGGTTAATAAGGTTTTATAGTTTCCATGGTAACGGACAAATGACATGTCTTTGTCTCGTAACAAAGGAAGTCTGAAAGAACAGGATTACAAACTTATTTCATTCCCTGTACTATAGACGTAAAGTCTTATAATAATAAATCTGCTAAGTTAGCTATGACTTGGCCAGAGAAATTCAATCTAGTCGGTGTTTTTCGATATATGAAAGAATGAAATGAAGAGAATCCATTTAATTCTCTATTATATTGTGAATCGATATAGAAGAGGGAGATGAATCCAAGACTAAATATAAATTTCCAGAGTTTCATCTGAAGACCTAGGGATGATAATTTTCAATGTGCAATCACAGAACATTCTTTGAAAGCAGAGAAAATCAGGAGAGAATTGCTAATCATAATCTCTTTCTGTAGGAATAGCAATCTAGTACACTTTCACTCATGCTGATTGCATGTTTATGTTATCCGAAATAATATTTTCTCTCTCGGAAGGAATGTGTAACCTAATTTACAACCTTTAGACAAATTTCAAGTCTAATTTAAACACATTGAAAGGGGCTTCAAATTCGGGTCAAATCTTATGATTTTAGTCACTTTTTAGAGGATTTCAAAATTGCATCTTTATAGACTATCGATACTAGTAAAATTCATGGTAAGTTTCCGTTGAGGTATTAAGTCATGGTAATAGAATATATGAATAAAAACTATAAAATATTCACCTTGTAGGTCCGTCTCCTCAACTTAGGTTAAAATATATTATTCAAGCTGGACAACATATGCATAACATCGATAACACCCTCACAATATTACATAGAGAAAACATTCCAACGAGGATAAATATATTGGAGGAAATTGCAATTATAGGAGAAATCGATAGCAACCTGATTCTGAATGAAAACATACCCAGTTCACATAATCCTCTATACAAAATATTCACAACTAAGTCAGTGCTTCAACAAGTGTCAACAAGTACAGACCTAATTCGTTCTGCTGATGATGGGACTAGTCCCGAAAGGCCTACAAAGTGTTAACACAACTTAAGTTCCTAATAATACGATAAATTATTATATAATAAAGATATATTTAAATTTAAGTGGTTTATATTTATATACATTTTATTATACAATTATCTCTATTTATTTCAAGTTTATATATGTTATTATTATTTATATATGGCAAATATCTGTTAATAAATCTTATATATTAATAAATACTGCTCTTTCTAGATTAATAAGTTATTATATATATGTCTATATTTATATAATAACTTATTATACTTGTGCAAAATTTTCGATTTTTTAAGCGACGGACCTTCAAGGTGAATATTTTATGGTTTTTTATTCATATATTCTATTACTGTGACTTTATAGACTATGTAAGTCTACTAGAGGTAAAACAATGTTTGGTGATAATTTTTAAATTTGATGACTATCAGCTATATGAACTGCTTCCTTAAAATTCATATTACGAATTCTTAGCGAATTTAGAAGGAGAATATGTAAATGACTGTTTTATTACACCAGCTTATGTCCGGAAAATTATAGAGGCTTCTTATAAAATACGTAGATCTATTGTTTCGTGTATAGGCCTAATGTATTTATGTATTATATTATATGAACTAAATTGAATTTTTTTTATTTCTACAAAATCACACCAGTAAGTCTGAATTTTCATTTACTAGTTGATTTATGAATAAAAATGAATTAAATAAATTATGATAGGCCTATAGGCCTATATTAGACAATGCTATTTCGCCTCCTCAGAGGAAAGTAGAATTTTGTATTCAGAAGGCATTAAAATAATATTAACGTTAATGATAATAATAATAATAATAATAATAATAATAATAATGATAATAATGATAATTATAATGATAATAATAATAATAACTGCTTTGGAACAAATTTCTATAGATGAATTAACTAATGTTGTTAAATCATTAAAAAGTAACAAAGCTCCCGGAGAAGACCACATTAATCAAGAATTATTTAAATTTTCAACTAAAAATTTTTTAGACACATTTCTTATTCTCCTTAATATGATATGGGAAGGACAAGAACCACCACAAAGCTGGAACAAATCCATTGTAATACCAAGCTTCAAAAACGGAAGTCGCCAAATCAAAGATAACTATCGTGGAATTGGATTGTTGAACTCTGGATATAAAATGTATGCTAATATAGTTAAGAATAAATTGAGAAAAATTTATGAAAATATAATTGGAGAAGAGCAGAATGGATTCAGAAAGGGTAGATCTTGTACAGATAGATTCTTCACTCTAAAACTACTATTAGAAAATCACAAGGAATTCAACATGGAAACTCATATCGCCTTCGTTGACTTCATAAAGGCTTTTGACAAAGTAGACAGAAATATATTACTACAAGTTTTAGCTGATGATAACGTTCCACAACAATATATTACTAATATCTTCAACATCTATAAAGATAATGAAATCTCTGTTAAAGAAGATGGCAAATTATCTTCTTGGGAAAAGATCAACACTGGAGTAAGACAGGGATGTGGACTTTCACCGGCGCTTTTCATTATATATACGAATAAATTAATAAACGAATGGAGGAAAACACAACGAGGATATATACCCATCAATAGGAACCTCAAACTCGATGCTATTCTTTTTGCAGACGATTTAGCTCTTCTGGCACTTTCCGAAAATGATTTGCAACGATCAATTTATAATTTACAAAAAATAGGTGCCAAATTTAATATGGAAATATCAATTAACAAAACTAAAATTATGGCATTTCATGGGAAGGACCCCATACAAAGTAAAATCTGTCTCCAGAATAAAATTTTAGAGAGATCTAATCAATTTAAATATCTTGGATATTATCTCTCTATCTGTGATGAAAAGGATATCCCTGAAAAAATTACTAGTTATAATAAAAGTTTAGGAATTATTAATCAAGTTATGAAACCATCCCTTGTACAAAAAAACCACCAGATTACGTTTATATAACACTTTGGCTAGACCAGTGTTGACCTATGGTAGTGAAGCATGGACACTAAAAAGACAACATAAAAGCAGAATAACAGCTTGTGAAATGAGATTCATGCGCAGAACAGCGGGTTACACCAGATGGGATCGGAAAAGGAACACCGATATCTTAAAAGAATTGAAGACTACGCCAATTTTGGAATATATTAAACAGTACCAACTAAATTGGAAACACCATCTTGAAAGAATGAGTTCAAATCGGATCCCCAAAGCTGTTTATAATTATATACCAAGAGGACGAAGATCACTGGGCCGTCCTATGAAACGCTGGAGGGAAAATTTTCTATAGGATCGTAACAGGCCTTGGCCTAATACTTGGAAGGAAGAAGAAGAAGAAGAATGTAATACTAATTTTAATGATAATTTAAAATAATTAACGTAAAATATATTAAGCATTGAAATAATTAGGTCGGTATTGTAGTGTTCACGTCTCAGAATTCATCCACCAGTCTCTTCTTTGGTGTTTACTATGTAATATTCTCCTATTTGGAATGTATTACACAATACATTTTAGGAATGTGGCTCTTATAATTTTATTTACGTGATCAATTAAGATTTATTAAAGTATTTCATTCTTTAAAAACTTCAGAGTATTTGTAATTCCTATAATAGGTATATTTCGTTGCTTTTTAAATGTAATATAGCAGATATAAGAGAGTGAAGACGAATGTCCAACTCCTCAAATCAGGACACTTTCGGCCAGTGGAGCATACCTCGACAGAAAAAAAATGCAGGTTCAGAGACATTGAGATGACACTCCCGCCACTGACTCTTCTCGCTCTTAGCTCAAAACCATAACCCATTTGGAAGACTTCTGGATCTAATGCCATACCAAAATAATTATAGCCTAAATATAAAATAATAAACTGTATGCAGATATATAAAACTATTATTTTACCAGTTACATGGATGCGAAACATGGACTCTTACTGTAAGGGAGGAAAGGAGATTACGAGTATTTGAGAATGAAGTTCTTAGGAACATTTTTGGACCAAAGAGAGATGAACAGACAGGTGAATGGAGAAGATTACTTAACAGTGAACTACGTGGTTTTTATAGGAAACCAGATTTAATAACAGTCAAGTCTCGTAGACTTAGATGAGCAGGACATGTGGCAAGATGGGGGAATGAAAGACGTGCATGGAAGCTTCTTGTAGGAAAACCAGAAGGAAAGCGCCCAGTTGGTAGACCAAGAATGAGGCGGTAGAATAACATAAACTATGATTTGAGCGAAGTAGATTATGCAGGGAATGATTGGAAATTATTAGCTCAGGATAGGGATGTATGGAGAGCTTATATCCTCGCGGCTATGAACCTACCAGTGAGTTAGTTTTACATACATACATACATAAGGACTTTATTAAACTAAAAGTAAGATACATACAATGTTATTTACAAATATGGATCGCACGGGCAGTAAGCCGTACGTGACAGTCCGTTACAAAAAGTTGATGTTTAAAAAAAAAGAAAGAAAAAAAAAAAGAAAACACAATAATATTACAATTAGATATCAATACGATTACATTATACATTAACTTAGTTATGTAGAATTATTAAGAATTAATGGTATTGCAATTTGCTATCATATTTATTTATTCCTGAATAAGTGTTGTTCTTATTTTCCGCGTTTTGTCCAGAAATCTACCCAGGTTTATCCAATTTTCTGGGTTTACCAGTAACTCGTAGCTCATTTTGAATTTAGAAATCTTTCCGGTAATAGTTACATAGATAGCATTAAGAGATTCCGGGCTATGTAGCCCATGACTGGTATTTCTTCCAGACGTTTCCCCTTCGACTGCGGAGGGCATCTTCAGTGGCGATAACTTATATAGAGGTACTGTTCCCTGATCGGAGGGCTCAACTTGAATGAGCGGTAGACTGCTGTTGCTACAAGGTACTGGAACAAAATATTTAATAGGTGGTGAGGGCTCAGATAAATATATTTTCTCAATGCACTCTACAGAAACGTCATTTTTACAACAGACACCAGGAAAATTTGAAAGAGGAAGAAATAAATAAAGAAAGAGATTTACATTGGACAAAATACCATACTTCTTTTTCTACATTTATCGATGTTGGTGGTTGCAACTTTCAACACTTAATCAGTTGTATTTGTGGTGTAGAAATAAAACATCTTATTTCACACTTAACAACCTAACAATCGTTGAAGATCTCGAAGTGCTTGAAAGTGAGTTTTTTTTTATTTCGTAATAATTAGTTTGTATTTCTGAAGAGGTAGTACTTCATGAATATAAAAGTGCACGATATCAAGAAACACAAAAGTTGAAGGAGCAATCAAACTCCAATCTCATCTTTTGTAGCTATAAAAATATACCGCTGAATTTACTACTGCATATTTAGGTATTGAATTTACATGATAAAGAAGTTGTAATTCAGTGAATGTGTCAAGGTGATTTCTATTTGTGTCCTTGCAAAAGCGTGACTTTTCTCTGAGAAAATCACGCTCAAGTTATCAGAAACTTATTTTTTTTAAACTCTAAATATGTGTTGCATGCTATTGGATATATTTTTTTCAATGAATAACATCAAAGCAATGTGACTTAATATATTATTTTTATCTGATTTTTAATGTCAGCATGGTCTTCTTACTCGATGATATGCGTTTTTAAGTAGATTTAATTTGAGAGTTTGTTAGAATAATTATACTGCATTAATAACCTTAACAGGGTACATTATAAAACGTCTTAATGGAAGTACGTCTCGTTAAGTGAAATAAATATTCCTAGAACACGCAAACATAAGCATGAAGGGAAATACAATAACTTTAAACTTGGAATCGTGTATGATAGATATTTTAACTTGAACATTACAATTTTAAATGACATACTGAATGAAAGAAAAGTAGGTTACTGGATTTTCACCTGCTAAACGATAAGATCGCTCTATTACATTTCCCAAGTAAATTAATTTTACTGTAAAACATTGCAGGATAGGTTTGAAACATGTTATACAATTGTTTATATGTCCGATTGAGGGTCTTTCCACTTTTCAGCGGTTGCCCTTTTACCAGCCGGCTGCTGGCCCTTCACATCCACATGTGTCAATCACAGAGGTAGATGATCAACAGCCAGTGTAGGGGTGACATGTGGTTAGCATGTCGAGTCCCCCAGCCGTTATAGCTGGTTCCTCAACCTGGAGCCGCTACTTATTGTAGCTACCCAATTGCCTCACGATGCTGGGTGGGCACCGGTCCCATACTGGCCGAAATACCATGAGAAAATTTCTTCCCCCATGGAGACTCGAACCAGCGCAAGTCCCGTAGCTCTGCGCCAAGGCTTCCTACCTTAACCGCTCGGCTACGGCGCGGGGTTTATATGTACGATATTTTATCTGACAGAGTGAAAATACTCTCTTATACTTTTCTTCTTCTTCTACTCCTTCTTCTGCTTTGACTTCACGACCCTTTGAGCCGAGCCTTAGACTCCCTATTGTAGTAAAACCAACCACTCCTTTCTACCCTGTGGCTTAATCCTCCATCTCCAGGTTTCGCAAATCTGACACCACATTGTCTAACCATCTTAACTATTGCATTCCTACATTACGTCTACCTTAGGGTTTTTAATTGGCAGTTAATTTTCGAGTTCGATATCTTAAATTCTATATCCTCCAACCATTATAGTATTCGTGCCATGATCTCAGCTATAATACCAGGGGATTTATACTGATATTCCAACTCAGAATTATATATTATCCTCCATTTAGAATTTTCAAGTTTTGATCTCTAAATATTTATCAACATCTTTCTTTCCCATGTTATTAAGTACGATTTCATGCTCCCGGTCAACGTCCAGGTATCACTTCCATATAACACCATTGGTTTAATGACTGTTTTATATACCGGTACTCTAATCTTAGCGTTCTTACTTATATATATATATTTTTTTTTTTTGCGCGATAGTGCGTTTTGTCGTACTTACCAGCAATGGCGACCATTATTGAAAGTTTAACTTCTACATTTCGGGGTTGCCAATCTAAATAACTATACTGTAATGTTACATTTACATCCACATGCGGGAAGAAAAACCACTGCCCTCTATGCATACTACATACAATGTATATACAAAGAATATCCAAAAGGTAGTGTTAATATACATTATCGGAAACAAATCACTGCATTTTAAATGAACTTTATTTGAAACAATATAAAACAATAAATACGTACTTGCAGCCATGTTATCAATAATTGTTCTCAAGGCCTCCTGTTGTTTCAACTAATAAACATTGCCCACACTGTTAACGTTAGTCAATTGTTTATAATAAACGCAAATATTTCCAACAAAGATGTTATTATTTTACTATTATTTATTTTTTGAAAACACCATCGCGTAAAAAATAATGTACAACGCACGTTTGTGACGTGTTTTACAGAATCTCGGAAATTAAAAACCTCGCTATCGCTCGGTTTTAAACATTTTTCCTCGATTCTGTAAAAACCACTTCCCAACCTCGCATCGTAATATACTATTAGTTAGGAATTTATTAAGAGCTCTGGCACATCTGTTGGCACTTACTACTTTATGTTTAATACATTCATCGGGCTCACTTGTCGAACCAATATACAATCCTAAGTATTTAAAATGTTATCCTTTCCATAGTATTGTTCATTGAATAAAACTCTGCCCTCAATTTGTCCTAGACAGGCTTTATTTGTCATATATTTGGTCTATTGGGTATTAATCGTCAGACCCATATGTGAGGCACTCGTCTCAATCTGTGCTACAAACTCCTCAAGCGCTCCCAAATATCTTATGATTACCTAAATATCATCAGGATATGCCAAGTATTGTCTAGTTTTGTTGAAAATTGTGCCACTGTTGTTTATCTTTAAACTTTGTACACTTTTTTTCTAACCCAATGTTGAATAGTAATATGGAAAGGCAATCTCTTTGTCCAACTCCCTCTCCAGTTATAAATCACTCAGATGTTTCCTTTTGTATTTTTACTTTATTATATATTTTAGAAAAAGTTAGTTTAGTAATATTAATAACCTTGCCACGAATAGCAAATACTTTCTTTTTGTCTAGTATTTGTTAACAATTCATACTGTCAAATGATGATTTGAAATCAATATGTAACTGATGCATTTCTCTTATGCTCAGTCAGAACCAAAATGTAGTACAATGAGTTTCTAAATTTGACCGAAAAACTTTAGAATTATGTAGCTAACTGTTTTGATACCATGATGATCTTGAAAATTTCTGGGCTGTAAGGCCGTGGTCTCGAGGCTTGAAGTTTCCCCGACGTTTCGTCAGAGGCTGCGTCTGGCATCCTCAAGGGTTGTGTACAACCGACCTACAGCCCGGAAATCTTCTTCAAGATCATCATAGCAACTCCGGAAGTGAAAGCCTAAGTTAATACATGTTTTGATACCCTTTTTTTATTAAATGTATCATGGCCTGCGAAGTTTTGTTTCTCTGCCAGAGAGTTTTACAGTATGGCAATAAGACGATCGATCTAACAGGAAGGGATTGATGTAGTGAATTATGGGAAAACAATAAATTTAATAAATGTTATCTATACTGAGTATTTATTTCACCGTTCATCACTGTGTTTAATGGTAACAATGTTGCTTCAAATGCAGTGGATCCGGTTCAATCCTCGGTACGAAGTTTCCTGGGTGATTTTTTTGGGGGTTTTCCTCACCTGTAAGATAAATATCAAGAAACATTAAGGCTCAAAAATTCCCTTAACTCCATCTGGCCATCACAATACCCATATAATAGTCGCATTGTTTAGTATAAATGTATGAATGTGTCTTGTCTTAAATATTCCGGTTGTCTCGAGGCGGCCTTGCGTCAAAGTGATCACTCATCCAGGGAAGCTCTCTATGTCCTTGAGTGGTTAAAAAAGTATGTGTATATTCAAGAGTTTAAAATAATCTCCCGGCCGGTCGTGTCCCTTTAAAGGCTTGATGGCGTCGGACACGTAATTATATCTACTAAGGGAGAGTTGAACAAAGGTAAAGAAATAAAAAAATCACCAGAAATTAAAAGATAGTTAAATAAACCACAATGAACTTCCTTTCTTTCCTGCCGTTTGAGTCGACATGACAAAGTGATGCCCAGCTACATATATACGTCTACAATGCTTTAGTGGTATGTTTCCTGACCATTTCTATGATTTTAACTTCAATATCTTCTTAATTTGATCTAGTTATCTTTTTTCGGGTTTCCCCTTGATCTATTTCCTCTTGTTTTCATCAGAAACATATTTTTTTATTAGTTTTACTGACATGCTCACAACGTGGTCGATACCATTTTAGTACTTTTTCTCTATAAGGTTATCTATTTTCTTTACTATTATTTAATTCATCTCTTATCACTGAGTTTCTAATTTTGTATTTTCTTGTTTTCCCAAAAAAAAAAAAACTCTCAAACATTTATTTTTAATAGTTTGGATTTTACTATCGTATTATTTTGTTTTCGTCCACTTTTCTGCTCCATGTAACAACATCCTCTTAAAATAGATTTTATAGATGTCAACTTTACATCAGTTTTTAATATCACTTTTATTAACAAGTCCTTGACTAAAAAAATCAATTAGACCCTTTTTTTAATTATTTCATTTTGAATTTTTCCATTTCTGATGATAATGCTTCCAAGGTATAGAAATGTATCAGCTTATTTCAATTGAATTCCTTGTAAATTTATATCTGTTGCTCTCTGATCTCTGCTGATTTTTAAAGCTTACTCTTATATTAATGTTTATTTCGAGGCCGTATTCTTTAATTATATTATTACCATCTTCTAATATTTTCTTCAGTTCCAATATCTGCCCAATTTAATTAAATGGACGCGGTGTTTTAACGTGTAAAGGTAGCATAATCATTAGTCTCATTATTGTTTACCTAAATCATTACACCGTATGCATAAATAAACAGTATAGTCAGTTCCATGTTTTATTTTTGAACATATGTCGTTCAATTATTACATTAAACAGTGGTAGAGATAATAAAGCTTGATTGTTTCATACATCACTTTAGTTTCGAACAATTTAGTCAAACCTCTATTTATTTTAATATAAGTTATTGTATGATGGAAGTTAAACATTAAATTGTACCTGTTTGGTAGGTGGCCGTCGGTCCTCAACTTTGTTAAAATATTGTATATAAAATTAAACTGGACGCTTTCGGAAGTTATCTTCCATCTTCTGCAGGTTGAGTTTCCGCTACTTGTTGTTGTTGTGTACGGTGATGTATACTCCAACTGTTTGTAGCAGTACCTGGCTTGTTTTTGACGATCTCGTATAATGGGTTTGACTGGGGTTCGTTCTCATTGAGAAGTGAGGTGTTGTTTTGTTTCCTTTATCAATTTCAAGGTCTTCAAATATATTTATCCTAGCTGGAATGTTTTCTCGGTGGATTATCGTGAGAGTGTTTTCAATTGTGTTCATTCGATGATCTGCGTTAATGAGATGTTTAGCATAGCTTGATTTATCACCCGCGTGTATGAAATCTTTTAGGTGTTCTTTATATCTTGTATTGACATTTCTGCTTGTCCTGCCAATATAAAATTTATTAAAATCTTTACACGTTAGTTTGTAGACTCCCTTGTAGTTGAATTTGTTGTGTTCTTCTATGCCATTGTATATTATGTTGTTTAATTTGTTTCCTGTTTTATAAGCTATGTTAATGTTTTTATTTACCTTTTTCAAAGTTCTAACTAGTTTTGTGGTTTCATTTCCTGTGTATGTTAATGTTATTGTGAATTCATATATTTGTTTTATTCTATTTACTAATTTTATGGTTATCTTCAATTTATTGAACCACTCCCAAATTTTGGTTTTATTAATGCTATCAAAAGCTTTCTCCTAATCTATAAATATTAAAAACATGTCTCCAAGTTCTCAATTTTTTCTTTTAACTATCTTAAAAAGAAGATCAAATCAGTTATTGCTCTTTCACATCTAAAAGCCTATTATTCTTCTTATAGCTTTGTTTCAGTATCTTCGTTTCAAGAAACAGAGAGAGAAAGTATTTTAATTAAATCAATTGTTACTGTAATATATTGAGCTGAACAATCCGCTATAGGGTTGTAATGACGTAATGGGCGGGATGAGTATTTTCCACAGAATTACTATACATTTTCAAAACATACTACTTACGTTATTCAAAACAGTGAGACTGGAGGTGGTAACTTGAAGGTCAACTTTCTGGATTAATGTATACGACTTTTTCTCTGCTGTTGTACTAGCTCTCCCACCTGGTTTGTTTTCGTTCGTTTCCTCCCTACAGCTCATCTGTAACAGTACATGTTTGTGCAGGCTGTTCCTCTTGGTTTTCAAAACACATTTTGTAATCGAATCGTTATTCGAATATTGTTTATACTAAAACTTTTATTGTGCGTGTGTAATATTATTCAACAAAGGCCGAATTGTATTGGCGTGCTTCGCAACTACAGCCTATGACATGAAGTTTGTGTCACAAATACTTTCTACATTAGACCTAGTTTAGTTGTGTACGTGTTGTGCGTTTTATGTAACTATCATGCCGCGAGTGAAGAATGAAGTATTACATAGTCAAGGTACATAATATACATTGTGATTAAGTTTTGTGAAGTAAAAGTGTTAAATTCATTCCGCGTATGGTGATCAACTTTTCAAGTTTTGCTGACTGTACACTCTAGACCTCGTCTTATGTTTTCTCGCTCTCTATACTAACGACAACCTTCTATCCTATTCCAGCCTTTGTAAACTAATACATGTTGTACATGCTACTTCCTTTGATTTTCGAAACACAGTTTGTAATCCAATCGTATACCTACCGTTATATGCTGAGTGGAACATCCCCCTGTAAGGAAGGGAATGAACGAAAACAAGCCAAGTGGGAGCTAGTACAACCACAGAGAAGATATCGTATACATTAATACAGAAACGTTGACCTTCAAGCCACCATCGTTTTGTTTTTAATTTTCGGTATGTTTTGAAAATATGCGCAGTAATTCTGTCTGAGCACGCTCATCCCACCCCTGATGTCACTGTAACATCATTACCCTTACAGCAGATGTTAAGCTCAACATATAACAGTATGAACCCAATAATTTATTGTATTCTCATGACAAGTGCTGAAACATATCAGTTGACTTCTAGAAAAAAGTGTATCGATACCCCATAGTATGAGTGACATTTGAAAAATGCCGAACCATGGCCCTCATTCTAGCTGGTTCGCTGATTTTGCGTGCTAAATCTTCGGAATCAACAAATGTTCCGTATTCAGCATGAACACACGATGCTGGGCTCAGGGCGTAAACAAAGTTGGTGCCTACGTTATTAATAAAATCCATCTTGCACTAATATAAAGCTTCGCAGATTAAGCGTTATTTAACAAAATTACTCAAAAGTAGGTTAGGTATCCGATATATCTGCAGAGGTTATAAAAATTCTGTTTATTAGCAATCCGGAATAAAAATTCAAATACATTCTATATGTTTTAATTAATACGCAACATTAGAAATCAGACTAAAGAACAAAGTTCACAAAGAAAACTAATTACGTATCATTGTTAGGCCGCTTTTAAATTTGACGGACCTCAACGAGAATCAATATTCGTCTTAAAAGACAATAAGGAGACACATGAGTTGCGCTTGAAGAGTTGGAGGGATCCGCTGATAGCTTTCCAGTTGGGTCTCTGCATCGCGCTCTAGAGGGATCGGCCTCTCGAGGTTTCGATTCGAGAGAGATCAAGGCGATCCTCGCATATTAAACTCAAATTAAATAAATTGTACCTGTCTCCATGCCACTGCAATGCACTAGATTATTTTTATATTTCGATATTTTATTACCTGTAAATATTGAATTTTTTATCTCCAGTTTCCGATAAAAGTTAGCTGTAGTTATGAAAAAGTTCCATCGTTTACGGATTTAAAACTACATATTAACCAATTTTTGCTTCTTTACTATCTTACGTACGTACTTCACTTTAGGATAAAATAATTACTATTGGTTATACAGATTTCGGTAGGGAGCATAAGAAGTACTGTATTTCTTTATTGACCAAAATGTACTTCAAGCCCTTACGTTTCTGACTGATTCAATATACATTTTTCTCTGGGTATTATTCATGAATTTTATGGACAAATAACAGTAATTTTATGAGCGAGTTGTTCTGCTCTGTGGAAGTTTGTTTCAGATTTTAGCATCTGGACTCGAGTTCGAAATTCAAATTTTTAAACGTGGTAAACCTGATTACTTTTTTCCTGGCTTTCCTTGGTCTAAGTACTAGAATGGAATATTATCATAAGTAATGCCACGAGTGATTTATTAGGACTATTAAACGAATAAAATTAAGCTGTTTACTAACAAATCATTATTTAACTACGGTTATTTAAAAAAAAATGTATATTTAATGTAAACGGCGATGTTTGAAAACAAATGAGAAGCTATAGGTACGCTTCATCTGCTTCTTTTGTTTATCACTGCAACCAGATCATACTATTTATTGCCAAAGGAATGCAATATTGTAAGAATGCTCTCTAGTGGAGAAAAAATGAAACACATCAAACTGTATATTAATTCATTTGTGATGTCGTATGATGTAAATATGACAAATTATATTTTTCTGGATTATTACCTTGGGAAAAAAATACATTTAAGAAAGTGCAAACAGTGGGTCTCTTTTTTGGTGGTATAATTAATTGCTACAAATGTTTTTATATTAACTACTCGCAAGCGCTATGTGTTTACATCTATGCACTATATATATATATATATATATATATATATATATATACAACACACCACACTCTGGTAGCCGTATTTCTTAGAGGCTCAGTCTCACTGCAAAATAATGGTCAGACCATGTTCAGAATATTAAAAAAGGAGGAGCTTTCTTTAATATGGTAAATTTAACACTGATAAATATTTCGTGAAACACGACTCTGATTGGTTGTAAAACAGAATTCATTGAAACGTGATTGGTCGTTGACTCCCATTTGGGGCATGAGTTAAATAGTCACTAACAATTTTATTATTACTCCATCATTTCATAATTTTGTTAAAATTAAATAAGCGAACTTTCATAGAAAGAACGTGACTAGTCATAATTGAAATACAGGATTATTGGAGAGAACGGAAGCACGCGATATTATCCAGTGTTCAAAATAACTTGAGAATATAACCAGATGCTGACAATTGAAGAGTGACATATAAAAACGATCATAATCCATTTTTCTTCCGAAACGAGTTTGTAGTGCTATTTCCCTACATAGTTTATATACATTAGTTTCCTTCACCTTATATGAAAAAAAAATTGGTTTGTTTTTAATTATTAATGTTTACTTTTTTCGTAAGTCCACCGCTGTGGTCTCGAGGTAGCGTGATGCCTTGTCACGCAGCAGGCCCGAGTTCGATCCCCGCTAAGGACAAGTTTCCTGGGTGAGATTTTTTCAGGGGTTTTCCTCACCTGTAAGACAAATGTCAGTATACGTTAAGGCCCAAACGATCCCCGAACATCATCTGGCCATCATTATCATCAATGTCATATTCACCTCATTAGATTGAGTTTAGTTTAAGGCCTCTCCTGGTGCATCATTACCCATCGTTATCACCCATCATATCATTGGGGCAGCGTAACCCCGCCTCTCAGACGGCCCAACCTCAGAAGTGGATTACAATACCTCAATGCCAGGGGAGAATACATGAAATGTCGAATGACAAACAGGTAGCATTGAACAATAAAAAAACTTTTTTGTAAGATTAGATTATGGACTTACAACCATAATAATAATAGTTAAATACTGAAACATTAGCATAACGTGATTGATTGTTGTCGCCGTCATCCTACAACTGTGTGTCCTGCGATATAGCCGAGAAGTTGGTTTACACGCTACGTCTTAAATGTACGTTTTGTCGATCAGACAAAAGGAAATACAAAACGTACGTTTTGTCCAGTGTTTACACAGTAACGCTTTCTCCTCCATTTTCTACCTCAGTTCTAATCCAGACTCGAGTTGTAGTGTATTGTCAGAGATTTTTTCTTATAAAAAGTTAGAAAGACATAATTACTTTGATTATGGAGGAAGCCCAGTTGCTTTCTTTTATTTTTCCCTCGTAAGGATTCAACGACTGGGAGAGGAAAAGTGATGAATAGGGAAAAGACAAGATGGTCAAGGGAGTGGCTTCTGAACAGAAGTCAGTATTACCATGTCCTGTTACTGAAAGAACTGAGAGGCGAACCTGGAGACTGGCGCAATTATTTGCGAATGGACATCTCACCCTACAGTTAATTACTGTAGTTGGTAACACCATACGTACACCTGCATGAGAAAAGCCAGTTAAACGGAACATACAAAATGGAATCCAGAACGTACGTTTTGTTGCAAAATGACGCTTCTTCCGTCAGTTCTTCAATCTGACCTTGGATTTGATTCCCACTCGACAATACGTACATTTTGCTGTTTACATGCCACATTTTATCCGGTAGGATTTGTCCTGTCCTATAAAACGTACAATAAGACGTAGCGGCCCTATAACATTATGTTCTTGGTTCACAGCTACGGGACTTGTACTGTTTTCCCGTCCCCATAGGAAATGAAATTTTTCATGGAATTTCGGCTAATGTGAGACGCGGAGCCCATCGAATATAGTGAGGAATAAGGTAGCTACAAAAAGTTGTGGCACTAGGTTGAGAAAATACCTATAGTGTCTGGGGAACCCGACATGCGATTACATATTTCTGCTATTCTGGCTAGATGATTATCCAACTCTGTAAATTACAGGTGGATGTGAAGTCAGCAGCCGGCGGTTGGCAAACGCCTTTTAGGTCTGTTGCGCCATCCAGTAGCTTGTACTTGTACGTCTTCAACGTTGCGGTTTATTTTAGTTTCTGGTAAATTGAACTAACACTCCTGATCTATGCTGGCTTGTATTTAAGACTGAGTTCTTGGCGAAAATAGATGGCTGACAAATGTAAATGGAGAAAATAAATTCGACTATTCACTGAATGGGTACCATTGCAATATTTTAATACGGCTAAGAGTGTACTTAAATTTAAAAGTGAAGTAAAAATCGAATGATTGATCGGTTTATAAAGCGGTTTAATTAAGAAGAAATAAAAAG
>JASPKZ010002132.1:0-43924 GCA_030220185.1 Diploptera punctata | reverse complement strand
CTTGACGGGGTTCGTTCTGCCCACTTCACTTCCTAACACCCGGGTGCTTCTTTCTGCCTAAAGATTCATATTTTCTGTCAATTCCTTTTGTTCTCTGTTTCTAAGTGGTCCTTTGCCACTATTTCTCCGATGCCTATTGCTCTACCGGCCGTTGTCCCTGGTCCTAAAACTCAGTGCCAAGCCGGCAAGGTTTTATGGCCAGTGGCCCAGGATCACCGAGGAGGTCGTGACTCCAGATCCTTTATTACGGGGGTGGTCCCACCTCCGATTGCGCAATCCCTAACTCTTCCTATTTCTCTGTCTCTCTCGTCTGTGCACGGTTCCTCCTAAGGGTCGCTGTTCGCATCTCGTATCCCAGTGGCTCTAGCATGTGCCGGGCCTCCATCAAGATAGAATGCCTCCCTTGCTTCCTATCCTAATTCTGTTACTCTTTAACTTCTTTTGGGTTTTGTGCGATTTCCCTAACATCGCTTAGGCCAAGATTGACCTAGGTTACAGTCTATTCGCTTGTTTATCTTGATATGGTTCCGAGTGATCGTGGGCCCAAGTCTGGCGGAGCCTTAAGGCGATCTAGTGGTTCATTACTATTTAAAATATGTTTCAAATCCATTGTGTGTGTATGTGGTGTGTCTATTCTCAGCTGTCACTAGTTTCCACTGTTATGCATCCAGGGTATACAGAGGGAGAAATCTCGGCCGACCGCATTCTTTCTTGTTTCCTCCTGTAGGCACTCAGTCAAGTGTCATAATCAGCCGAGTATAATATTGTTGTGTAATTTCCATTAGAAATATTATTCAGTGTAGCCCTTGACATCCCCAAATTTATATGTTATACTTTCCACTAGATCGATTAAGACCACCAAACTATCTGTGAAAGTATCCTAACCTCCATCTTCTAAATTACTATGGGAATAAATAATTATTTGTTTTCGATCATTTCTGCATGTTTGTCACTCGATAATTCTGGGGAAATCTTTCAACGCTGCCCTATTCTTCATTGCGTTTCAAAGTTTATAAATTTTCCTCGTTCCCATGCCCCTCTTCCGTTCTCTTTGTTAGTACATTTTTTAAACCCAGTTGGATAATGCACATCTCCCTTCTTAATATGAGTGTTGTCACTCCTTATTATTGCGATGTTAAAATTATTTCTATCCTCCGTGTTGGCATAACTGCTGGTTAATTGAACCTATCAGTCGTCTTCCGCTATAGGCTTAACATACTACGTGCCTCTATCTGGAACTGCTTCCACGTTATCTTCTCGCGAACTAGCCTACTATTTATCCCGGAACCATTCATATTAAATGAGTCCTAATTGCTGAAAATGAGATTGTGGTTTTCCGTTATCTTTCATTTTATTCATAAGCATCAGTCTTATTTCTGTCTCTTACTTAATCATCATTATTATTATGTGGTTTTTAAAAGTTTTACTGTGTTTCATGGTATAATTATGCATTATCATTACTGGTATTTTTATTTTATTTTTATGATCTTAGGGTTATTGTTATTTACTGATGTCTGTTATCTTTTTATTATTATTATCATTATATTATATTTATTATTATTATTAAATAGTTAATATTGTTATTAGTATTATTTATTATTATTATTTTTATTATATTATTATTATTATTTACTATTCGGGCGGTTTTTATTATATATTTTTATTAGTTTTAGGATCTTCACCAATATTAATAGTTTTATCTTCCTGGTGTTATTCGTCGATGTTCGTTTGTCTGTCCCTTCACGTTGTTTACTTCTTTTACTTCTGGTATTATTTATTTTATTATTTCAACTACGATATAGGGATTACTGCTAGTCCTATCTGGTATCTCAGCGTTACGATCATTTAGACCTCTTTCATTTTTAATAATATCCGCCATCCTTCAATCTAATGATTTCTCCTATTATTATTTCTTACTAGTATTATTATTACTATTATTATTGTTTATTAGGTTTCTGTGAATTATTATAATTATGCAGTATGATTGTTAACTTTTATTGTTTTATGATGTGGTATCATTGTTTATTTTCATTATATAGTTATTAAGATTATATTATTATTATTATGATTATGATTTTTATAAAATACTATACCAGGATTACTGCTAGTCCTATCTGTTATCTCCGTGTTACGATTTTTTTTTTAGCCCTTGTCCCTTCAATATTTATCCGCAATCCTTCAATCTGATTGTCTCATTATAATTAATTATTACTTTAAGTATCGACATAACATCTCATGCTAATCATTTGTTATTGCAATTTCTTTATATTTATACTGGTATTATTATTATTATTATATTATGTTAATTAATTTTTCTTATTATTATTATTATTATGTATTGTCTTATTTATTATATTATTATTGTTGTTTATTGATTTTTCCGTGAATTATTATTATTATTATTATTATTATAATTATTGGTTTGTTAATTTCCTGTGAATTATTATTATTATTATTATTATTATTATTATTATTATTATTATCATTGGGTTGTTTATTGATTTTCCGTTAGTTCATTTAGTTATCATGTTGTACTTTTAAATTAGTTAATTTAATTTCACAGATTATTTAGCTTATTTTTAGTAAGGTTATTATTTATTATTCTAATGATATCATGGTTTATTGGCTATTTATTATTATTATTTCGGAGTTCATTTGATTGAGTTCTAACTTCCCACATGTTCTTCATTCCTCAATATATTTCCTTCATCGGGAATATATGTAATGAAAGTTTTTTATTTATGATGATCGAGCGTTTACGGATTAGGTTAAACCACTAAGTCTGCTTCACTACTTAAATATTCAAAAACCTGCACTTGAATGACAAGAAATTATTTTCCAGTGTTCTAGGGTCCTACAGTAAGCCGGCATTATTCACCACGTTTCAGTTATCAACTTCGCTTGCTACAATAAAATATCTAAAAGATCTACGACTAGATTGCTCACTTCACTATGAAATTAAATAATCCAATAATATTATAAAGTTAATCGGAACAGTTCACAATCTTACAAAAAATGCTGCCACCTATCTAAATTATATTGTTTTAAGTATGTAGTCGCATTAAAAGAGAATGCCTAAATAACTAGACACTCTTGATTTAATCCAAACTCTTCACTGCATAAAAATCTCTCTGGGGAAACTGCAAGTCCCCATTCACCATATAGGTTACTCAAAAGTCCTAAGTAATGCATAAAGTCGGTTGAAAATTCACAAAACAATTTTATAAGGTAGATAAAACATAAGACTTATAATTCCCAACATAAACTCAAAAAAATATCCTTGGTTATGTAGTATCATATCGTTGGGGTTAGGATTAATAGACAATTCCATGTATTTATTCATTTATTTTTGTGGATATTATTATTTTTTTTATTAACATCTTCGGGCCTATCCGTGTATGTTTATTTTGCCAAACATAATGTTCTACTATTATTTAATTAAATGCTTAGTCTAATGCGGCAAGGTCGTTTACTCGGACGGAGAATTATAAGAATGGTCAGCATCAGGTTCCCTCAGCAGTACTAACTATTTTATGAATCACATCATTTAAATCATTATAATTCATCAACTACCTGTATCCAACCCATTAGTTAATAAATTCGCCTCTTACGGTTATTAACGTTCATCGACCGATTCGATAAGATAGATTAAAATTCTGCATCCCTCTATTATGTTCTTTTGTTTCTAAATTAATAAGGACGTTATGCGACAAAATGTGTCCTAGTTCGAACCATCAGCTGACATACCTTGTAACATTTGTGGAAAGTTTTCAGAATCTATTTTCAATACACCATTACGAGATGTAATCTGATGTAGTGCCCGCTACAAGTTTCCCATCCAAGTATAATTAGTTCTATTATAAGTTACACTTTAAATAAACTCCCGTTGAAACCAAGATTTTATCTAAGTTAATTATTTATTTTGTAAAGGAAACTGAGTTCCATGAGCCACTTTTATTTTATTTTAAATAAATTTTGTTATTTAATCGGTAAAAGAATCTAAGTTCCATACTTCCATATTTTCCTTCGATAAATTAGTTATACGAGTTGCGGAAAATTTCCAATTTACTCCCGACAAATGCTAAATATTCCTGACTTGTAAAAAAAAGGTAAAATAATTTATTTGTTCAAGTTCCAATAACCTCGAATAAATTTTTTAAACTATGCCCATCTTGCGCTATTCTGGAGAGATTAACCAAATACTGAATACATTTTTCCTGAGTTCGAATCCAAGACTTCTAGTGACGACATCCTAGCCAACACATTACACGTGTTGCCAGATCAATCTGTTTCAAAAAAAAAAATTTGATACTCTTTATGATTTTGGATATTTGATCTGATGATTCGTTAACATGTAGGCCTATAGTGCAGAGCGAATTATTTTGAAGCGTAACTCCCTCATTCAAGTTGGAAAATTTTCAGAATATTTATCAAAATCCTGTTAGATAGCCTCGCATACGGGGACATATTTCAACTAAATATTCCTCGGACATATCTTAACATTCCTGCTAGGAATATACTTGTATTATAGCTAATTTTGAACACTCCGGGCTTACCGTTCTCGGACAAGAAATCTAATAAAAAAACACCGGGTAGTCACCGTATGTGAAAACTTATTTTACTGTTTTTTTTTTTTTGACCTTTCATAACCTAGCCTTCACTCCAGCCGCCATCTTGTAACGCTAGTCACCAGGGTTCGAACCCGGGACTCCTTTCTCTAAATATTTTCTTAACAAACCCTGTAGTTACCCCGTAAATTATTTCATATATGCTACATAAATATATATATATATATGACCTGTCATTTTCCACTAATTTAAACAACGTCGGTATGATTTCGACTTGACATATTGCTTGACATTTAGTATTGCCCACATAGGAGTGACACAGTTCGTTATTTATTAATCTCCATATTTAATATATTTTCCAACGCATGCAGAAACGATCTGTTCGCAGGAAAGATCTAAAAATATTTCCTATATAACGTTACTAAATTTTCTCATTTAATTCAACATTTCGTTCATATGTTGGTATCGCTTGAGTTGCCCTGAGGTAATTAATAACCCGAGACACTTAAACCATTTGTACTTCAGTATATATGGAAGTAATTTTCCACGAAGGTAATTAGTTTCATGCTATTTTTGTAATTATTATTGCAGAGAAATTATTTTATTACTATTTTATTGGTCACAATCACCATCGGCAAAAATATTCATGTTGTATGATGGCGTGTCATCCCCGTCCACAAGCCACGAGTTCGGTTCGCATACGTCGACATATCCCGTAAGGAGGCCACGTTTCAGGCTACGTTTCAGCAATGAGTTTGCCAATCTATATTGGTTTTATATTTTTATCCTATTCACTCCTCCTAATAAGTAAAATACTAATTTTATGTGCCTAAATATTTCCAATATTTATCAAGTGCATCTCAAACCCACATACCTTGAATCCCGCAAACATATTTCTTATGTATTTGCCACGAAAAAATTGCCATTCAATCCTGGTGCATCAACAAAATCTTAACATTTAAGATAACCATAGCACATAAAATTCTTACAAGATATGGATGTTCAAAAACCTATTGTTCCCCTTGTGTGAATTATTCTACGTCTCTCTCTTTCTCTTGCCATGTTGTTTAATTAATCTTAATTAACAATATCAATTAATAATGTCCCTATGTTTCACATAAATCTTATACTAAATTGACTGTACGTATCTCAACATATTAATATTTAACGTATTCCAAACGGTCCAGGAACTGTGAGGGTTCGTTTCCCTATCAGAAAAAAAAAATATATATATATATATTTATATTTATATGATCGGCACCGCTGTGCACCACTGTTACAGTTTGGGTAGCTATTTTAGGGCGTAAAGGACCTTTGGAACATGGATTACTAGTGAACGGTAAGATCGTGTGATTTACCTACGGATTACGTTAGCCGAGCGGCATGGCTGATGACTTTATAGTAGAGGGTATTCGAGACAACTAAATAACTAATTAAATAACCATCTATATTTAATAATTATAAGAACAATTAATTACAAATCAATAAATTAGCCTAACTTATTCTAATACATATTCATGGGGGGAGGGAAAGAGAGAGAGGTTAAACCGCGGTATGTTGAAACTTCGCCCCATACCAGGCTAGTCAACCCATATTACGTCATACTACTTGAATTTATTTCTGAACCTATCCATCTTGATTTTATTCTAAAGGCCCCTATTTTATCCTATTAAGAATAACATGTGCAGACTTACCACAGCCCTGCTGAAAACTACAACACTCCCGTTCAGTCACTTTTCGCTTATATCACTCCCACTCTGATGGCCTAACTGTAATCTCTCTCTCTTTCACCAAGCATAGTAAGTTCATAGGCCCTAACGGTACATTTGTCCAGCTGTCTTTTGAATGCGAAAACCTTGACCTTCTCACCTTAGGCTATATTTCGTTTTTGGATGTTTCCAGAACCTCAACTGTAACTGTATATGATTTGATATAGACCTAACTGTAGGCCTACTAGTCAAGGTAAATCTGATTACATATTCTGTCTAATATGAAACCTATAATATTACTAATAGGAAACCTATAATATTAATACTATTTAAAATAATTAATTAAAATATCTAGTCCTGAATTATTCTAAATTATCCTATTTATAACAGCTATCTTTTGTATGAATGTGCGAGTGGTGTGTTTCTTCCTATCCTTGTATTGTCTTGGAAGAATCCCCGATAATTAGCTAATCACTCATTCGAGGTAGCTCTCCATGTCCTTGTGTGGTCAAAAGCATGTGCGTGCTCCATAGTTAAACTCCGTCTCCCGACAGGTCGTGCCATTGTAAGAGACGCACTGCACGTAAAGTATATTTAAGGTGAGAGGTTAGACTGCGTTAATGGAATCAAATATAGAAATCTCAACAGTGAGTCATGATGCCTTTAAGTTTAGAAGTATTTATATATTTATACATTTATTATTATTATTAAAGACGGGATGTTAGGGAAAATGCCTATAATTATTTCTTATAGATATTGTGAAAGTGACTTCATATAAGTTCATACCGACGACCCTAGAGTTGTTTTCCATGAAGTTCATTTTGCCTATAAATGCCTATTTCAGCTTACAATGCCTATAAGTGTCAATTTGCCATTTTTTCCTTGAAATTAACTTAGTATTTCAATTAAATTAATTGAAATGGACAAACTACCCCCTCAATGCACACCCGTGAGGTGAAATAACATGTCCCGCTATTGTATTTTTCACCTCATACACTCCCGTTAAGCGAAAAAGCCTAAGCTATGTCCCATTGTATTATGCTCCGGCTCTAAGGCTTCGAGAAAGTTCTATAGTATAGCTTTGCTTCTGTGACTGGCAATTTATTTTTGATGTTGGTAACACTCAATTCAGTCTGTAGTCCTCGTTCACAGACAGGTGCTTCAAAGACAAAGTGGTGCGACAAGTGCATGTGGCTTTTTTTTATCTTTATAACAGTTTTTTATGATGCCTAAAGAACGGACAACAGTAAAAGATAAACTAACCAATTTCGTGAAAGAATTTGGTGCGGAAATATTCACAAGTGACGATTCAATATTGTTTTGCAAAGTGTGTAAAATTTCAGTGAATTGCGTGAAGAAGTGTCATGTTTCACAGCACGTACACACACTCTTGTAAAAAATGCAGAAGAAGTTCCAAAATCATCTCTGATATCTTTTATGCTATTGTTAGCATATGTTTATATTCTGTACGTAATGCTGTAAAAATTATAATGTAGTCCATTTTTTTGTAAGAGCCTATATTGAAAGTTTAGTGCCTATATTAAAGATATTTAGTGCCTCTTTGCCTGCCTATTTTGAATATTTTTAGTGCCTAACATCCGGACTCTAATTATATTATTATTATTATTATTATTATTATTGACCACCGCTGTGGTCTCAAGGTAGCGTGCTGTCTTCTCACGCAGCGGGCCCGGGTTCGATTCCCGGTCGGGACAGTTTTTCTGGGTGAGGTTTTAATCGGGGTTTTTCCTCACCTGTAAGACAAATGTCAGGAAAACTTTAAGGCCCGAACGGTCCCCGAAATCATATGGCCATCATCATCATCATCTTTATCATTATCATCATCATCATCCTTCACTCTTGTGGAAAGCAACGGGCAGCTACCACACCTACAATTCTCTAGTAAAGCTGCAAGCATAACATGAAAATGCTATGATTGCAGTGAAGGATCTGCCTTCGGGCAGAATTACTATGGATGGATTATTATTATTGTTTTAAACTGAAAGAAAGAGCAAAAATGGAAGACCAAGAACAATCTGGAAGAATAACATTCAACATTCAAAGAGGACATTTGGTGTAACGGATCAAGGCACAGAGCATAGAGAACGATTGAGAACTTTAATTAAGGGAAATTTGTGAATGTTTATACGAACTGATATTTTTTTTTGTCTACTGCCACCAGGTTGTTTTTTTTATGGACACTTCTGGTTTTCTCCCCTGGCATTGGCGGGGAATTGTATCCATTTATTAGGCGGGGGCAACCTGGAAGGCGGAGTTGTTACGTTACCCCTATGATATGAAGGGTGATAAATGGAAAACGCCCAGGAGAAGTTCTTAAACCTAAAATTAACCTACATTTCAGACCAGGGCAACCACAGGAATAATTCCCTTTAAGAAAAAAATCCTATGGTCTGACAGGGAATCGAACCCGGTATCTCATGAACATTAGTCAGGAACGCTGACCACTAGCCCATGAGGCTGGTCAATGGTTATCTTTAAGTCCGTAATATAATTTATGTATTTTTTTAAACTTATGCTAATTATTAAGATTGGCTGGAGAAATATCTCAATGGCCGAAGACAATTCTCAACGAATAAATGAATAAATAAATAAATAAATAAATAAAATAAAATATTAGATTATATGATTATATTATTATTATTGTTGTTATTATGATTAATTATTATTATTATTATTATTATTATTATTATTATTATTATTATTATTATTATTATTATTATGGTGGGAGAATAAATAAGTATGATTTGAGGGAAGTGGATTATACAGGGGATAATTGGAAACATTAAGCTCAGGATAGGGATGTATGGAGAGCTAAGTTAATTATCATCATCATCATCAGTATCATCCAGGGATTAAGCCTCTTGGCTCATTCCGGTTTCATGAAAGCTAGATTTGTTTTAAATTGTTCAGATTAGTATATTATTATTATTATTATTATTATTATTATTATTATTATTATTAGAAAATTAATAGAAGAATATAGTTTATGGGCTTTAAAGATCAATATGGATAAAATCTCGATATATGACAATAGGGGATCTTCCTCAAGATTTAATACTAGAAGAAAATTTAGGGACAATTAAATACACTGAAGAATATAAGTATTGGGAATTAAAATTACTAAAGATGGAAAACAAGAAAGAGAGAGATAAGAAAACAGGATCAATATAGGAAAGTATGCTATATCTGCTCTAAATGGAATGAGCATGGGATATAAACATATCTTCAAAAAAAAACAAAAAAAAAAAAACGATTTTTAATACAATAACACTGGCCAACACAATTTGAACGTTTTTATGTTAACAAGGGAGAAAATGTGTGTTCTCTAACTTTTTTGTGCTGATTTCAAATCTTTTTACGGAACATTTCCATCACCCAGGGGTTTTCGAGTAATCACATGAAAAACATTTTTCGTGTTCTATACATTACTACAATTTATTATATCTTAGCTGCGAAATTATATTTGCTCACCCAAAATGTATGTGGAATTGGATTTTCGGGCTGTGACTTCGCTTTAGGAATATCCCTCTTCAGTGTCCAGCAGTAGTCTGCTAACATATTTGGACACCATTTACCCTAATAGCGCCTTTCCATTTCCGCGATGTTCCTGGTGGGAAGCGCTCCCCGTGTTCGTCGCTCACAGCCCCTAGATTTTCAGGGAAGAAAAGAATCAAGATGGGAGTGCAGAAAGTGAATTTTCAAAGACATCATATTACATCCCATTATCATTGTAGTTCTCAATCATCTCATTGACAAGTTCTCTGTAGTTATCAGACTGAAGTCCCCTAGAAAATTTGAGACACAACATTTTTGAAGAGTTTGCCATGCAGCTGCTTCTTGCATATTTAACTTGTTCTGAAACTGCGTATCTTTCATCAGTTCCTTTATTTGAGGGCCAACAAATATCCCTTCTTTCAATTTAGCTTCACTGATCCTTGGAAATTTATTTTTGAGGAAGAGAAATGCACTGCCATCACGATCCATTGCTTTCACAATATTTTTAATCAAGCCTAGTTTAATATGTAGTGGAGGCAATAAGATTGTTTTCAGAACGTACAAGTGGTTGGTGATGAAGAACATTTTCTAATCATCATGTTATATACCAAAAATGCTAATAAATAGGAAAATAATTATTTTCAAAATTACAAAAAAATGGTGGGTGATGGAAAATTTCTGACTTCAGTTTTGGAATCAGCAGATGAAAATGCATAAGAATCACCCAAAATCTTTTATGTAACAAAATCACTGTTGGCCAGTGTAATCAAAAGCATTATTACCTATGGAGCTGATGTGTGGGCTTTAAATGCACAAATGAAAAAAAAAAATTACTCGCCACTGAAATGGACTACTGGAGACGTGCTGCAAAAATATCCAGGAAGGATAAAATCAGAAATTCATATATAAAAGAAAAAATGCAGGTACAATATTCAATATTAGATTTTATAAAGAAGAAACAATTAAATTGGTACGGACACATAAGAAGGATGGAAGAAGGAAGGACTATCTAAGATAATCATGGATTGGGAACCACAGGGAAGGAAAAAGAAGGGTAGACCAAATATTACGTGGATTCAGGGAATCAATGAAACTAAGAGGGAATGGGAAATAGAAGAAGATATATGGGTGAACAGACAGGAATGGAAAAATGTGTTGAAACAAATGTGTAGTTAACTGTGAACATGGGTACCGGAAAAATGTATATTCATTGTAAAAGCCGGAATAATAAAAAAAAATATTATTATTATTATTATTATTATTATTATTATTATTATTATTATTATTACTGTTATCATAATCTTCAAACATGAAAATATATATCTTCCATTTTTTGTTCATTTGAAGTAGTACTAAGTTAAGAAAAATATAAGGCACTCCATTCTATTAGGATGAAAGTAAGGCAGTGGGAGATGTAATATAGGGGAACAAGTGTTTGGATTCTCATGCCCGAGGGATTAAACTGGACAACAAGAGCTTCCCTGTGACCACTTTGTCTCTAGAGCCAAGTCCTTCCGCACTGTGTGTCATATCAATAGCAGCTCCGTTGTGTATACTGTATGGATGAAATAATATTGACTCTTGCCCAGGCTTCTACATGCCATTGCACTATCACTATGGATAAGCTTTCCTCATAATGCAAATATTTATACAACGAAGGTATGAAAAGTATTTTTAAATATACAATTATGTTATGTCCACCACTTTGGTCTTCGAGGTTAGCGTGCTGCCTTGTCACGCAAAGGGCCGATACCCGGTCAGGAACAGACTTCCTGCGTGAGGTTTTTTTTCGGGGTTACACAAATGTCTAAGAAGCTTAGGGCCTAACGGTACCCGAAAATAATCCGGCCATCATCATTATCATTCACCGGTGTGGAAAACAACGGGAGGATCTACCACACATATAATTCCCTAGTAAAGCTGCAAAGCATAACATAAAAATGCTATGATTACAGTGAAAAGACCTGCCCTAGGCAGACACTACGTATACATAGATCCCGAGGGTAAAACGTTTCCAATGATATGAACCTTATAAAATAATGGTATGCAAAGTAGATGCAATATCTCCTCTACTATTCAATTTTATAATAAAGCAT
Source organism: Diploptera punctata (assembly GCA_030220185.1). Taxonomy (NCBI): domain Eukaryota; kingdom Metazoa; phylum Arthropoda; class Insecta; order Blattodea; family Blaberidae; genus Diploptera; species Diploptera punctata. The sequence continues at coordinate 32,035 of JASPKZ010002132.1, read as the reverse complement.
GCCATTAAATCTTTAATAATATAATAATAATAATAATAATAATAATAATAATAATAATAATACTAATAATAATAATATTCATAATAATAGCTTTATTTACCCCTGGCGGAGTTAAGGACTTAAAGACCTTGTCTGCCACTCAACCAGGTGAGGATGAAAAAGGCTTACAACTCAATTGGTATTATTAAGCCGTTAGTTTATGCTGATGGTGTATTAATAGGCGATAGTGAGGAGGATATAAGGACAAACACGCGGCATTTTGTTGAGTAACACTAAGAAATTGGGACTGGAAGTAAATATCAATAAAACTAAGTGTAATGGTACACACATAGAAATGCATTATATTATGGTAATGGACAGCTAATGATAAATGGGGGGGGGAATTTTGAAGAAGAGGGCTGAATTCAAATACCTAGGAACAATAATTACAAATATGAATTAAGATGCACAAAAAATTAGGCTCAATTCTCGGAATGTTCCTATTATGCATTTCAGGGACTCTTGTCATCCCAACCCTTTTCAAATAACGTTTAAACTGGAAAATATATAGAATAAAGAATAAATTTTATTTACAAATAAATGTTATACACAGTACTGACACCCGAATGAGCAAGTGCTCGTGCTCGGGTGCAGTTCAGTTACATGAATAATACAAATAGAATATATACATTTAAAGTTAGGGGCCAGTTTCATTTTTACATAAATTATGGCACATACAAATAAAAAATAATAATGTATTGGGAATAAGACTTATTCTAACAAGAGAATTAATGGAATGAAGAATGATATACATAAAATAATATAAATCATTTAATGTAATGGATTATAACCAAATAATACAGGAAGAAAGTAATTAGTTATATATTTATAATAATATAAGCAAAAATAGATGCTTTATATTTATTATTTTAAAATATTCAAATGATTAATTTTATTCACTGAATTAATTAAAAATTATTAATTTAATTGCTTTATAAAACTAATATTCTCCCAGTTGTATTTATGGATGCGAAATATGGACTCTTACTTTATGGCAGGAAAGGAGATTACGAGTATTTGAGAATAAGTTGTTTGAAAAAAAAAATTGGACCAAAGAGAGATGAATGGTGAATGGAGATAACTACTTAACAGTTAGCTACATGACCTTTATAGGATGCCAGATTTAACAAGAACAGTTAAGTCTCGTAGACTGCGATGGGCAGAATATGTAGCAAGAATGGGGAATGAAAGATGTGCATGGAAGCTTCTTGTAGGAAAACCAGAAGGAAAACATCCAGTTGGTAGTCCAATAACGAGGTGGGGAGAATAACATTAACCATGATTTGAGGGAGGTGGATTGTACAAAAAGATAATTGGAAAGCACTGGCTCGGGTTAGGGATGTATGGAGAGCTTGTATCCGCGCGGCCATAAATCTATGGTTTCTATAGTGTCAGTGAGTTAGTTAATTATTTAGTTATGAAACGGGGCTAGCGGATCCTTCATTAAGTCTCCTACACTGCGACATGTGGCACAAATGGGGAATGAAAAAGGGAGATGGAAACTTCTTGTAGGAAAACCAGAGGGAAAACGCCCAGTTGGTATACCAAGAATATGATGGGAGAAATGCGTTAACCATGATTTGAGGGAAGTAGATTATAGAGTGGATGATTGGAATATATTAACTCAGGATAGGGATGTGTGGAGAGCTTATATCCGCACGGCTATAAGCCTATGGTTCGATAATGCAAGTGAATTGATTAGTGGATCCTACACAGAACCTTTCAAGCGCAGGACGACCTGACTTACATAGGCAAGGGACATGAGCAATATAAACACAACGATAAGACGGGACCAGATAGTGTTAGGAGCTTCAAAAAGTGTATAATACAACAGACAATTACAATTGTACAATAAAGTGACTAAAACAGTATGCATACTGTCGATGCTAGCAAACACTCAGAAAGACAATAAACTAAACAATGCACATTTTATAAGTCAAATGATACTTGTAGTAGGTGCATCAGAATTGAAATGAATGTTACTCCTTGAAAAGTACATACATACTTACATATGGACTATATTAAATTAAAAGTAAGATACATACAATGTTATTTACAAATATGGGTCGCACGGGCAGTAAGCCGTACGTGCTGTTGACAGTCCGTTACAATAAGTTGATGTTTGGTAATAATATACTTAAAACAACAAAAATAAATAAAACAATAATGATTATAATTAGATATCAATACAATTACATTATACATTAACATAGTTATGTAGAATTATTAAGAATTAATGGTATTTCAATTTGTTAACATATTTATTTATTTCTGAATAAGTGTTGTTCTTATTTTCCGCGTTTTGTCCAGAAATCTACCCAAGTTTATCCAATTTTCTGGGTTTACCAGTAACTCGTAGCATGCCAATCTTTCACGATTTGAATTTAGAAATCTTTCCGGTAATAACTGATGCCTCCAATATTCTAAATCATTACTTTTCCTAATATATGTATCTCGTCTTCAAAGCTCCCTCACATTGGACATATTAGCATATCATGATCGTCGCTAATTTTTAAAAATTTCCATGCCCCTAACCTGAACCAAGCAAGCCCTGATCTCTCTTTAAATCCTAGATTGAGTATATAAGATTATTTTCCCCAAACTTGTTTTAGGTCTCTTTGTAAACAGTGATCGTTTTCTCGCACATTCGGCCAAAATATTTTGTTGGTTTATATCTAAGTACCTCCTGCTTATTTTTCTCCACACATTCTTGCGATTTTCAGTTCCTTTTTCCCATACTCAAACCCATCCCAATCTGCCCAGAATTTCCCATTCCTAATTTGGTGGTCCGTAACAAATTGCTCATGAGCATTGCTTTGTTCACCTTGGATTAGCCGCAACCCAGTACTTGAGTACACGAATTTGCAGTTTATGTCGTCCTGAAATGACCCAAAATTCATATAAAATTTTTACAGTTAGAAACGGCCTTACTAAGTCCTGTAATATATATTTTGATTAACAGAATGTTGTTGTTGTCATAAAGACTGTCTTAATTTACGATTGTAAGATGTTTTAAAAATCAAAGATATTTTATGAAACATGCTCTAAAAGCACGGACCAAAGCACAATTCATAAAAAAAGTATAATACCGGTATATATTCTATATAATTCACAAAATCAAATTACTTAGGAAAACTTGTTTTACGTATTAACGGGTTTAAGGATTATAATGTCTTCTTTGTTTAAGAATTTTGAACAATACAGAGTCAATACAATCTGGATAACATCCTGCCACAAATATCTAACCTCGTATCATCTTCATCTATTCCTCTCTACATTATGTTACTTATCACTCAGACCATTCGTTGTATAATTGTACGAATTACTTTTTGTCTCAGAGCGTTAAAATTAAGCTTGAGATTGTTACAAAAACCGGAAATCTTCACACCTCGGGACCTAAGGCTTAAAGTCGTTCCCAAAGGACTGGATTATAGTGAAATGTTCCATTCTAAAAATCTTCACTGGAATCTTACGTCGGTTACATTTACTCAGAGGCACTAATTTAGCCTGGGGATTGATATACAAAAAGGATCTATATTTAAAATACCATCACCTTTCAAATAAATACTTATGAAATTATAACAAATTTAAACATCTTGGATTAACATTCGGAATCTCTCTCTATCTGGGATGAAAAGGATATCCCTGCTGAAAAAAGTTACTAGTTTAATAAAAAGTTTAGGGGAATTAGTAAATCAAGTTATGGAAACCATCCCTTGTACAAAAAAACACCAGATTACGTTTAATAACACTTTGGCTAGACCAGTGTGGACCTATGGTAGTGAAGCATGGACACTACGAAAACACAAATGAAAGTAGAGAAACGGCTTGTGAAATGAGATTCATACGCAGAACAGCGGGTTACACCAGATGGGATCGGAAAAAGGAACACCGATATCTTAAAAGAATTGAGAACGCCAATTTGGAATATATTAAACAGTACCAACTAAATTGGTGAAACACCATCTTGAAAGAATGAGTTCAAATCGGATCCCCAAAGGTTGTTATAATTATATACCAAGAGGACGAAGATCACGGGCCGTCCTTATGAAACCGGGGAGGGAAATTTTCTATAGGATCGTAACAGGGCTTGGCCTCTTATCTTGGAAGGAAGAAGAAGAAGAAATTAATAAAAATCAAAACAAGTTATATTGAATTGCACAATAAAATTTCAATGTAAATGAAATTCTTCCAAACCCGCAAATCTTCAACCTCGGAACCTACGGCACTTAAAGGCTTTCCAGAGTACTTGTATAGTGGAAATTTTCCATTAAAAAAATCTTCAATGTATCTTAGGTCGGTTACATTTTGCTCAGATGCACTAATTTAGGCTTTGAAATTGTTCCAAAACCCGAAAATCTTCAACCTCGGGACCTACGGCTTAAAGTATTTCCCAAAGGATTGTTATAGTGGAATTTTCCGTTCTAACAATCTTTATGTATCTTAGGTCGCTTACATTTGCTCCAATGCACTAATTAGGATTGAAATTGTTCCAAAACCCGAAAATCTTCAAAACTCGGGACCTACGGCTTAAAGTCTTTCCCAGAGGGACTTGAAGTAATGGAATTTTTCATTCTAAAAATTCAATCGTCCCCAGCCAGGCTTGAACTCGCGATCTTCGATATTAGAGGCAAGGAAAATAACCACTACACCCCCCACGGGTCCACATAAAGCAAATAGGTAACCAGCGAAACTTAACATGTTTTGTTGCGTGTTTAATACCGAGCCAACCTTAAGTAAATATGAAGTTCTTGTCTGAAAGGATTATCATTGGGCTTATCTTACATTGAAAAATATATCCCAGTGTTGCCATAATGTATGAAGTAAACTTCACTATATTTTTAAACGCGCTAACAAGAATATTATTATTTAAGCCAGTCAGCGATTATCATCTCTTTTATTACTTTCTGAGGAAAGCAACTGTGATTTCCCAGAGATCACATGATTGTGCATTGAAAAATAATCCCATGACAGACTTCATATCTCCACCCTTTTAATTTCAACTACATTTTTATACGATTCTGCGACCAGAAAAAATAACATGAGATTTGGACATTTTATGAATGTGATTTTATCTGTCCTTTATAGACTCAAAAAAACTATTTGACCAATTGAATGGTGTTTTCACCATAATTTGTGAGAATGTTTCTGATATAGTTAATGTACGTAACATATTACTGTATAGGGCCGGAAAACTAAAAATAAAAGTATTGGTGTGAACTAAAAAAAGTCGCTTTTGGACGCTTAAAAGGCTTACGCTGCTTAAACATAACAAATGCAACAAGTATTATAATGTACACAGAATTTAATATCTAAAAAAGTCTATAAAAAGTCCGGGATAACATATGTCTTTTACGGACTATTTAACTCATGACCTAAATGGGAGACAATGGCCAATCACGTTTCAATGAATTTTGTTTTACAACCAATCACAGGCATGTTTCACCTCGGTAATTATCGAATTTTGATTACCAAAATAAAGAAAGTTCCTCCTTTTTAATATTCTGAACAGGTCATAGCATTATTTTGCAGTGCTGACTCTCTAACAAATACGTTGAATATAGCAAATGATGAACATGTTCCTTCGAACAGATCTGATAATTGTGTGTTCTATAATTGTGTTTCTAAATACTGAATTTACTGGAATTTTTTCGAAAAAAACCTATAATCTTGAGGTATCGTGCTACCTTGTCACGCAGCGGGCCCGGGCTCGATTCCCGGTCGGGACATGATCTTGGGTGAGGTTTTTTCGGGGGGTTTTCAGCGCCCAAAGACAAATTCAGGAAGTTTATGGCCCAACGGTCCCCGAAAATCCATCCGGCCATCGTCGTCATATTATCATTATCATATCATCTCATCCTTCACCGGTGTGGTAAGCAACGGCAAGCTACCACACCTATACCTTCCCTAATAAAGCTGCAAAGCGTAGCATGAAATGCTACGAGTGCAGTGAAAGACCTGCCCTCGGGCAGAATAATACTATGGATGGATGGATGGATGTTGGTTATAATATGCATTGATTGTGTTTCATTTTTTCTACCACTAGGGTGCATTCTTACAATGTTGCGATCCTATTTGGCAATAAATAATATGATCTAGTTGCAGCGGAGAACAAATGAAGCATAATCAAACATCTCTCAATTGTTTTCAAACATCGCCGTTTACATTAAATATATAAATATTTTAAAATAACTATATTACATAATGATTTGTGAGTAAACAGCTTAATTTTATTCGTTAAATAAGTGCTAACAAACACCACTCTTGATTTCCAAATCCTCTAGATAAATTGGAAATCACTCGTGGCATTACTTATGATAACTCACAATAACAATTTTTGTGTTTCAGTTCATTAATGCCAAGAAGATCGCGCGCGATAAGTAGATTCCCGGGCAACATCAGATTCTCTATCAAAAGAGGCATTGTTCGCAATGCCACAGCCCGTTAAAACTCTAGCTATCCCAACTGCTGTTTCATCGAAATCAAACGTGGCATATTCAATTAATTAAAATCGTCTGGATAAGTGGATTCCCATGTAATCAGCCAATATTACATATTATTTTATAAAAGACGTTTACATTTTGATATGGCCTACCCAAAAATGGAATAAAAGTATTAAAACAGTACTATATTTTAAATATGTGGATCAATATTTCAAAGAAATTGATCATCAAATTTGAGTATTGAAAGAAAAATCTTAGAAAACCAAAAGTAATTAGTAATCTAAATTTAATTTTATTAAGCAGAAACATTGTAAGAAGTCGGTCACGCCGCAATTGCATAAATTGAGCTAATTCCTAAGCAAGTAGGATTTGATCCAATATTTCTGGTTTATATATATATATTTTTTTTGTTAAATTGGAAAACTCATTTCTGATGCCAACTTATTTAAAATAATCTACCACATGAAACAAAGTGTGATTTTTCATTTTCAGGTAAACATCCATTTCTAATTTTCGGATGTGGCTTAGTTTTGGAGAATAACTTTTTCGTTTTATTTTAATAATTGAGTTTTAATGAGAATCATAAAAAATAGCAACGGCTAGAGCGATTTTCATTTCAGGTGAACAATTACATCTAATGGTCCAATTTTTCTGGTTAACGAAATAGACATTTATTTTTTAATTGATTGATATATATCAATTGTGCTGTGATAAAACAAAAATTGCGGCCGACCGTTAACGGACAAACACACACACACACACTCGCGCGCGCACACACACACACTCGCGCACACACACACACTCGCGCACACACACACACTCGCGCACACACACACACGGGGTGGAATTTGTATTGGAATATATAGAAATTACAATTTTAATCGATTAGCCTATACTGATGCAGAAACACGCATAAATTATGAAGAATGCAAAGATGAAGAACGGATTTTTCACAGCTCATGGGCTAGTGATCAGCGTTTTTTTTTACTACTGTTCATGAGGTCCCGGGTTCTATTCTCGGACAAACGACAGACATTTTTCTTAAAGGGAATCATTCTGTGTTTTCCATGGCTTGGAATTTAGGTTGAGTTTAGGTTTAAGAACTCTCCTGGCGCTTCATTATCATTTATCATCCATCATATCATCGGGATAACGTAACTCCGCTTCTAGGCGTCCCAACTTCGGAAGTGGGTTACAATTAAACCAATGCAAGGAGAGAACACCAGAAATTTCAAAATGGCAACCTGGGACAATTGACTTTAAAGAAAATATATATTCGCGGGGTTTAGCACATCCAGTTCGTGTATAAAATTAGTGAAATTTATTTATATTTGTTTTGTATATTTATATTATATTAATAAAGTATATCGGAAAATTGTTTTAAGGAAAAGCGAATGAGGGAAAATGTTTTTTTTTAGAAATTTTACATTTAACAAAATATTTTTTATAAAAATAATATTAAGAAATATCTCCTTAAGAAAGGGAAGGGTTGAAGACCTCAAATTACTGATAATTAAGTTAAAAAATCGAAGGGACTATTATTATGCTTTAAAGTCTTATATGAGAATTTTCCATAAGGGAAAATTTTCTATAGGATCGTAACAGGCCTCGGCCTAATACTTAGAAGGAAGAAAAAAAATATATATATTTTAAAACCTTAATCCACTGTTACACTTACATAGCTTTCGTTATTCTAAATGATGCACATGTCTATTCAGAGATGGTGCCAGCATAGCAGCGATGTCGATATCATCAAGAGAGCTTGCGCAATGAGAACTGTGTGGGTGTTTACAGACGAGGGTGGTATTCCCATGAAACTACTTGTAATTATTTTCTTCGCTGTGTAACAACCATACCGTATCCGCCATATATCTAGAGATGAAATCGTAATGCGTTAACATAGCGGTTTCAGAGAAGCGCTAATGTACATGATTTTAGGATTTAGATATGAACTTGATGTGTGTTTTCACGTTAATTAAGGATGGAATAATTGTATACAAATTAATGTATGTAAAACTACTAGCTAATACCACGCTTGCGTTGCTACGCCTAAATACATAAAATATTAAAGACTGATTAAATTATATGGTATACGCTGAGACGAAACAAACATGGCGGTTGCTAATCAGTTTTTAATTTCGAATTTCAGATAAACCTCCACTTCTAATTGTCGGATTTCGCTTATTTTTGGATAATACCTAACTCGGTTCATTTTAATACGAAATGCCGAGTTTCATTTTGAAAAATCGAAAATTGTAACCTATAGAGCGATTTTTATATTTACACTTTAGGTGAACTCCTACACCTAATAGATTTAGAGGGTCCAATTGTGACTCTAAACCACCGAGGGTCTCAATCAGACACACTCACAAAATTTCATCACAATCGGTCTAATCGTTTAGGAGGACAAACACATGTATAGAAGAATTATATATAGGCCTATATTTAGATGTTATAACTATATTTCTGACATTTGGCAATGGAGGCAAATATGATATGAAAAGAAAAATGAATGCTTGAGTCGGGATTTAAACCCGAGTCTCTAAACTCGGTACGTTTAGCGCTCTAACCAACTGAGCTACTCAAGAATTCCAACACAAACATACATTTTTTTTGTGTTGGAATACTTGAGTAGCTCAGTTGGTTTGAACGCTAAACAGACAGAGTTTAGATACTCGGGTTCAAATCCCGACTCAAGCACTCATTTTTCTTTTCATATCATATATATATATAAAGATGATTTTATTCTAAACTTTTCATAACATATTACTTACTACGTATCATACTACTAAATTATTAATTAGAAATAAATGTAATAATTAATAAAATATATTTACACACTCTCTGTCTCTATATATATATATGACATGAAAAGCAAAATAAATGCCTTAGTCGGTATTCCAACCCGGGTTTCTAAACTATGTATGACTTTAGCGCTCTAACCATCTGAGTTACTCAGGAATCCTAACACAAACATTTATTTTTCTTATATATATACGTCAATATCTTCAAGAGAGCTTGGGCAATGAGAACTGTGTGGCAGATAGTGTGGGTGCATATCATCATCATCATCATGAACAAATTCGTTTTAGGCCATGTGGCCTGTACGGTAAACCTAGCGAAGATGGTCTTGATCTTTCCACCGATGTTTTGGTCTTCCTTGGTCCCTATGTCCAGTTGGGGTATATTGGAATGCCAATTTTGGAAGTCTATTTCTTGCCATTCTTCTCAGATGATTTTTCCATTCTTGTTGGTATCTTTGGATATCTTCATTTAAACTTGCTACTCCAAGTTTTCCTCTGATAGTAGTGTTCCTTTGGTGATCCAGTCTATTAACTCCTAACAATGATCGTAAGAAGCGCATTTGGCTTATTTGAAGTTTATGAGAGTTTCTTTAAATATATATATATATATATATATATATATATGTGTGTATATTGCTCAATGTTGAACATTTAATTATAACATCGATAAAGCGTCACTGCTATAAAGTAAAAATATGCTCTTTAATTTGCTTACTTGTTATAGTCAGCTACTAGATGGCAGTGAAGACCGAGTTCTCGCGACATCTAGTAATAATGGAGAATATAATACATATATAAGAAAAAAAAAGTGTTTTAATTGGATTCGCCTGGTGGTGTAATGGATAACACGCTGAGGTATAGACTCGGAGTTCCGGGTTCGAATCCCATCCAGGCATTTATTTTTCTTATCATACCATATATATACATACATACACACACATACAGAGTGGAAATAATGTAAGTGTGCAGATTACAAATACGCATTCCTTGGGTGAAATACAAATAAATGTTTCAGTAACATTTTGGTATCAAATAAGTATTTCACTTTAAAATCAAAGTTTTTCCCGTAAAATTTAAATGTCGCCTAACTCGATAAATATAGGCCCTATGCAGTACGTATTTAATATATAGGCCTACCTGGATAATTAAAGGCGAAAACCTTGTTCATTTTCAGTTTTGTAATAAAATTGATAGTTTTCGTGCAAATTACAAGAAAAAATGTGACATTTTGGAATGAAAAACTAGAGATATTGAAACGTAAATCTGCAAGTAAGAAATGGTTTTGCAATTGTTGATTCGAGAACAGAGATTTATGAATCACGTGCATATTACGTGCTTTATTTCAATTTTGAAAAAAAAAAGGTTTGGTCTTAATTCTTTCATTGACCATGGAATTAATCACAAAATGAAGGAGAAAAGATGGAGTTTTATTGACATTTAACACCTTGAATTAGTATACTCATATCACTCTTCCACCCTATATATTCCCGCAGGTTCTAAGGAAAAACGTTCACTGTGTTAACGAAGAGACCTAAAACAGATTTGGGCATAGAAACTATAGGCCTACATACATAGTCTAAAATTGAAAGCGAGATCAAGGCCTCGCTTAGTTTAGGTTGGGGGCATAGGAATTTCTAAAAATTACCGACGATTACGATGTGCGATTATGACCAATTTTGCGGGATTCTGAAGACGAAATAGATACACTACAAAATGTATTGATTTGGAATATTGGAGGCGTCAGTTTTTGCCTGAAAGGTTTCTAAATTCAAATCCTGATATGTTGGCAAGCTATGAGTTAATGACAAACCCCAAAAAGTGGATAAATATGGGCAGATATCTAGATAAATCACGGAAAATAAGAACAACACTTGTAGTGAATAAGTTAATATGTAAACAAAGAGTTATTATTATGATTAAATAATAATTATACTTTGCAGAAATGAGATTGATGCGCCAAACTGCTGGATGTAATCTACTTGACCATCAGAGGAATTAGATATTTTAAAGGAACTCCATATGCAACCTTTACAAGAAAATATACCACCTACAGTGACAGATGGCTACAACATGTATCTCAAATGTCACGAATTAGGATCCCTAATTCCTTCGGTATTGCTCCCGAGGACGACGACAACCCGGACGTCCACAAAAACGACTTTTTTGCACGATAGTACGTTTTGTCGTACTTACCAGCAATGGCGACCATTATTGAAAGTTCAACTTCCTACATTTCGGGGTTGCCAACCTAAATAACTATACTGTAATATTACATTTACACCCACGTGCGGGAAGTAAAACCATTGCCCTCTATGTATACTAAGTACAATGTATATACAGAAAATATCCAAAAGGTAGCGAGTGTCAATATACATTATACGAAACAAATCACTGCACTTTAAATGAACTGAATTTTATTTGAAACAATATAAAAGAATAAATACGTACTTGCGGCCATGTTATCAATAATTGTTCTCAAGGCCTCCTGTTGTATCAACTAATAAACATTGCCCACATTGTTAACGTTAGTCAGTTGTTTATAACGAATGCAAATATTTCCAACAAAGATGCTATTATTTTAATATTATTTATTATTTTGAAAACACCATCGCGCAAAAAATAATGTACAACGCACGTTTGTGGAGTGTTTTACAGAATCTCGGAAATTAAAAACCTCGCTATCACTCTGTTTTTAAAACTTTTTCCTCGATTCTGTAAAAACCACTTCCCAACCTTGCATCGTAACACACTATTAAACCCTGTCTAACAGGTCAACATTGGTATATATTCATGAATGGTGTACGAATATTAAATAATTCTACTTAGCTTAACTGCTTTAATTTGTAAGGTATCTAATGTTATCTATTGCTTTGTTTTGTTTTTTATTCCATTTATAATGTAGCCTATATCATTCTATGAGGGCTAAGGCCTCCTGCAAGAAGGCAGGACAGCTCGGATTCAGTCCATAGGTGAGATAGTTTTAAAGAGTTTTTGACCCTTCATTCTTATTCATAAAAAGGTAAAGTATTCCCACTACAGGCCTCAGGAGGCCCTTGGGGTAGTAGGAGGTTAAGGCTCCCACTTTTTCTGGACAATCGGCACTTGATGTCAGCCGGGTTGTCAGCCCTGCGTGACGGCCGCCTTTACCCCAGAACAAGCGTCTGGTACTCATTTTAGTTAGAGGCTGAGTCGACCCCAGGGCCATAGTGCCGCCAGAAGGTTTGGGTCAGTTTAAAAATCCTGACCCCACCGGGACTTGAACCCTCGACCTTCCAGTTTGTAGTGCAGTGCCTTAACCACTACGCTACGGCGTGCCCTCTCTTATTCATACTCATTCGTATTTTTGGTTAGTGCACTTGCACTGATCTCTGGTCACTGTTAACAGCATTAATCGTATCTCTGCTTAACACTTAATGCGTGTTTCAAATTTATATTACACTACATTTACTCTGCGTGCGCTACTACGCCTAAAACACTAAAGTGTTTTATTTTTAGTTGAATAAGTATAAATGTACTTTCATAAAGATATGTTGAGCTGTTTAAATAAATTAATTCCACTCGCGCAGCACGTTTCTGCAGATTTTTCTTTAAATTCCATTTCTTTGCAGTGCGTATAAACTTTGTTTATTTTCCGATTTGAATGAATTTAGATGTTGCATTTTCTAAATTGAAACCGCACACTTGCAAAGACTGTCCTTGCGATTCGTTAGTAGTAATAACAGACGCAAGGTGTATTTGAAATTGAAGTGGTATGAACTCGAACGCGCTCAATTCAAATGCAGCGTCGCGACAAACTTTCAAGTAAATCGACCGACTACTTTTCGAGTTTGTGTGCAAAACATAATCAGGCTGAATTTTTATATATAAAGATTTGATGTTTTATATTATTATTTTATTTATTTATTTATCTTCTTCTTCTTCCTTCCAAGTATTAGGCCAAGGCCTGTTACGATCCTATAGAAAATTTTCCCTCTAGTGTTTCATAGGACGGCCCAGTGATCTTCGTCCTCTTGGTATATAATTATAAACAGCTTTGGGGATCCGATTTGAACTCATTCTTTCAAGATGGTGTTTCCAATTTAGTTGGTACTGTTTAATATATTCCAAATTTGGCGTAGTCTTCAATTCTTTTAAGATATCGGTGTTCCTTTTTCCGATCATATCTGGTGTAACCCGCTGTTCTGCGCATGAATCTCATTTCACAAGCCGTTATTCTGCTTTCATGTTGTTTTTTTTAGTGTCCATGCTTCACTACCATAGGTCAACACTGGTCTAGCCAAAGTGTTACATAAACCGAATCTGGTGTTTTTTTGTACAAGGGATGGTTTCATAACTTGATTAATAATTCCTAAACTTTTATTATAACTAGTAACTTTTTCAGGGATATCCTTTTCATCCCAGATAGAGAGATAAATCCAAGATATTTAAATTTATTAGATCTCTCTAAAATTTTATTCTGGAGACAGATTTTACTTTGTATGGGGTCCTTCCCATGAAATGCCATAATTTTAGTTTTGTTAATTGATATTTCCATATTAAATTTGGCACCTATTTTTTGTAAATTATAAATTGATCGTTGCAAATCATTTTCGGAAAGTGCCAGAAGAGCTAAATCGTCTGCAAAAAGAATAGCATCGAGTTTGAGGTTCCTATTGATGGGTATATATCCTCGTTGTGTTTTCCTCTATTCATTTATTAATTTATTCATGTATATAATGAAAAGCACCGGTGAAAGTCCACATTCCTGTCTTACTCCAGTGTTGATCTTTTCCCAAGAAGATAATTTGCCATCTTGTTTAACAGAGATTTCATTATCTTTATAGATGTTGAAGATATTAGTAATATATTGTTGTGGGACGTTATCATCAGCTAAAATTTGTAGTAATATATTTCTGTCTACTTTGTCAAAAGCCTTTATGAAGTCAACGAAGGCGATATGAGTTTCTATATTGGATTCCTTATGCTTTTCTAATAGTAGTTTTAGAGTAAAGAATCCATCTGTACAAGATCTACCCTTTCTGAATCCATTTATTTATTTATTTACTTATTTATTTATTTTATTTTCCATGTTGACATTTTTCTTGCATTCCTCCACCAGTGCCTCCCTGTACTCAGCATGGACTCGTCTACTCATCTGGTTCTCTGTCTTCCTACAGTCCGCTTATATTCTGGAGTCCCACATGGTCGCTCTGTATGTCCACCGGTTCCACTCATGCTCACTATGTGACCTTCCCATTTCCATTTCAACCTTAGGATAGCCGTGATTGCGTATTTCATGCCTGTGCTCTTCCTGAGATCCACTTTAAGTTATTAGGCCTACTTGAATTAATTTATTAAAGGCTTGCTGCCCGTGCCATCCATTTGTATGGAAGATTGTGCGTATATAGTTTATTCTAATAAAGTTTGTTAAATCTTAGATTTAATGTGTATGTTAATTTAAGTTTAGCGGAGATGCTATTGTTTACGCATCTTCGCCTTTTTTAAGCAGTAGGGAATTCTTTTTTCTTTCTATGTTGTTTACATTCGAAATTGCTCTGTTTATTTTTGTTTTCACTTGTTTCATGTTTGCGTCAGACCGACCTTATTGTTTAACTATTTTTTAAAGTTGTCGGTCTGATTGCTTGTTCTTGATAGTAATTTACTCACAACATTATCGTCTCGACCTACAAAGTAGTAAGGTCGAGCTTTCTCTACAGTTAAGTTTTGTCTCAACAGTATCGTCTTGACCTTCGTGTAGGAAGGTCGAGCTTTCTCTCAAAGTCAAGTTCTGCTCCATGCCTCGAGCAGACCGACTTGTTTCACCTTGTGAGCAGGCTATTTGTTTTGAGTTCTGCTAATCTTTCAGCAGACCGTCTTGTTTCATTCGAGCAGGCTATAATATTACTTTGAAGCAGAGTTGTACATAGATGCTCGACGAGCTGGTCGAGCTATCTCTACGCTACATTCTACAAGATTGTTCCAAGTTATACAAGTTTAGTCCTGTCCTCGCTACGAGCAGGCCGCTCCTGTTCTATCAGAGTATGTTGCTTCATCGTTTTTCGAGATACTATAAAACTGTATTACCTCAAGATAAAGCGCAGTTCTGCTAGTCTACGTGACTTAGTGAACAATATTCAAGAAGCAATAGTGAATAGACTTATTAGAACAGCCGCCAGACTTCAACTTTGGCTGCGCAAATTTGTTAATCACAGTGACCACTACTACAGGATATCGTATCCCAATAGCAATTGAACTGACCGGGAAAAAAATTAAAATCTGTTGTAACTCAACAAAGTTCTCCTATCTATGTAGTGACAAGGAGTGCAACATTTAAAAATCCACAATTCATAAACGTCCAAATATATGTACATCGTAAAATAATAATAATAATAATAATAATAATAATAATAATAATAATAATAATAATAATAATAATAAACAGAAGTAAAGATCCAGTGGATACTATGAAGTGGATTGATGAAGTCAAAAAGGATTTTAAATTGCCAGGAATTACTAAAGAAGATATCCCAAACAGAGATATATTTAGAATTAAGGTGAATAAGTGGCAAGTTGATCAAGAGGACAAACCGAAAAAAGAAAAAAAAAAACTGGAAAAGCTTCGACAGATGATAGAAAACAAACTCATAGCAAAAGAATGAAAGAAATTTGGGCTCAAAGGAAACTTTTCTACTTTGCGTAGTCCTACATAGGCTCATCCGCAATTTAAAAAAATAGTAACAGTAACTATAATTATTAAACATTAATGCAAGCCTCATGGGCTAGTGGTCAGAGTTTCTGACTACAGTTCTTGGGATTCCGGGTTCGATTTCCGTTCATATCACAGCATTTTTAAATGGAAATATTCCGATCGTCCCCTTGGTCTGGATTTAAAGTTTAGGCTTAGGACTCTCCTAGCGCATCATTTTCATTCATCACCATCATCGGGGTAATATAACTCCGCCTTTCTGACGATCCAGCTTAACAAGTGAGTTACAATTCCGTCAATGCCAGGAGAGTATACCAGAAATATTATAAAAAGAACCTGGAGTGATTGAAAAATGGATGATGCATTACCCCGATTTGAGGGAGGTAAATGATACAGGGAATGATTGGAAAATATTACAACAGGATAGGTATTAGGCCTATGGAGAGCTTATGTCCGCGCGGCCATGATATTATTATTTAATCGTCGTCATAACAGTCGTCGTCAACATCAACATCTTATCCTTGTAAAGACGACGGGAAAGGTTTGACGGACCGTAATGGTAATAATATGTCTAAATTCTGTATAAAAAAGTTTTTTTTTATTCAATGCCACAGGTTGTCATTTTGACATTTCTGGTTTCTCACTTGGCATTGGCGTAATTGTAACCAACTTCTGAAATTGGGGCGCCTAGAAGGCGGAGTTGCATTATCTCGATGATATCCATCCATCCATAGTAATTCTGCCCGAGGGCAGGTCTTTCGCTGCAATCATAGCATCCCCGATGATATGATGGGTGAAAAATGTTAATGAAGCGCCAGGAGAGTTCTTAACCTAAATTTAACCTAAATTCGAGACCATGGGCAACCACATGAAAAATTCCCTTTAAGAAAAAATTCCTTTGGTTTGACCGGGAATCGAACTCGGGACCTCATGAAAAGTAGTCACAAAGGCTGACCACCAGTCCATGGTTTTGTATAAAAAAGTGAATGACGCTCTAAGAGTTATTGATATAATCACATTACTTGCTAGTGAACAATTGAAATCTCAGCAAAACATTGTAGTGGCAGTATAAAACAAACAAAATCGATTCTAGAAAGAAAGGTCTGAAAAATGAAAGAGGTGCCACGCCCACTCAGCAGGTCAAATTAAAGAGAGTAGGCCATTAGCTACTTCCGAATGATAATCCTCTATTCAAATTTCCTACACTCTGTTTGCATAATTTGTCATATGTAAATTACATCTGTCACAATGGTTTACAGTAATTTATTTTAAAAATGAATCAAGGGAATTACTGGCTTTATAGAATAAAAATAGACCTTTGCAAAAACTGGAGAAAGATTTAAGACTATAATTTGTCATCATTTATATATAAAATTATATTTTAAAAACCTTAAAAATATAAAATACAAAATATAAAATGATACAAGCTTCATATCTATATAGCTTCTATACTTCGGAACAAGTAAAAAGTATCTCAGAGTTAATATTTTATTCGAAATGGGAAAAATGTTCAAGAATGATACTAAAAGAATTCGTATATTAAATTCATCCCCGCCACATGTAACTCAAAAGGGAACTGTCAACCATTGTATTCCGAAACCTATCTTGAAATTTCTTCCAGAGAAGCGTTATGATGTACCAAGGCCATGTCCAAAAAAATCTGCTGTTTTTAACATCAAGGCGCCAAAATGCAACATAAAATCTCTCCTTTAAACCATGGAGAAATAATACAACTTCTGAATTCGTAGTTTGGATAACTCTCAGTACTGTCCTCACCGTGTCCCGACTCACCCCACTTCTCTCTTACTCAAGCAGGGATGTCCATCTGATCTACATAGTGGAGTTGCCATCACTGGATTCTGACTTCGATTTTTTTTGTCACGAGTTTGGCACATCACAACGGTTCTCTGTGAGAAATTTCAAGATAGGTTTCGGCATGCATTGGTTGGCAGTTCCATTGTCAGTATCTTTAAAATTAATTCTTAAACAACGTTAATAATAATAATAATAATAATAATAATAATAATAATAATAATAATAGCTTTATTTTACCTGACAGAGTTAAGGCCTTAAGGCCTTGTCTACCACTCAACCAGGTTTAAAAAAAATACAAACAAAAAAAAAGTCTTAAATCTAAATTACATATATATATATCTATATATATAAACGATTACAAGTTATGAATACAATACAATTAATATTTATAATGTATTTTGATTTACTCTAAATTTAACGAATTAAATATATAATATGTACAAGATATATAAAAAAAACGAGGAAAAGATTAATGACATAGTATAAAATTAAATAAATAGAGAAAAATAATTATTAGACAACAGGTAACTGTATAAGCGTGACTTAAAGGTACCAAGTGTGCGGCAACCCCTGATATCTTGAGGAAGGAGATTCCAGGAGCGGGCAGAGGCTACTGTGAAGGAAGTAGAATAGGAGGAAGTGCTATGAAGAGGAATTGTTAGCAGACTGCTATCTTGTGACCTAGTGTCAATATTGTGGTAAGAGGATAACTTCTCAAATCTGGACGCCAGGTAAGTAGGGATGTAGGAATTCAGAAGCTTGAAAAGTAGTGAAAGAGAGTGCAATTTACGTCTGTCAGTAAGACGGAGCCAAGAGAGGTTATTAAAGTGTTCGGAAATATGGTCATAACGGCGGATATTGAAAATGAATCGAACGCAAGCATTATGAACACGCTGCAGTCTCTGCGACAAGTCATAGTTTAGATCATTATATATAATGTCACAATAATCGAAGTGTGGTAACACAAGATTCTGCACAAGGATTTGTTTTTAACGAAACTGGGAGAAAATTCTTTAAACGTCTAAGATAATGTAAGATGGAGAAAGTCTTTTTACGTATGTGTTTCACTTGTGTTTGCCAGGTTAAATTTGCGTCTAGATGTAGTCCAAGATCTATTACTGAAGAAGAATAAGGGATCATTATATTATTTATAGTAATGTTTGGAAGTGTAGATATGTCAAAGGTTGTAAGCAGTCTTTGTTGTCCCATTAGAATTACTTGTGACTTGTTAGGATTTAGATTTAGACCGATACTTGAAGACCAGTTAAAGATGGATATGAGATCGTCATTCATTTTTGTCAAGCTGTTATAGAGAGAATGAGGAGGTGAATGTAGGTAAATTTGGAGATCATCAGCGTAGAGGTGATAACGGCAGTGCTTTAGTACAGTTGGCAAGTCATTTATGTAGATTGAGAAAAGAAGAGGTCCGAGAACACTCATACTGGTTCTGAAATTCTGAAGTATATGTTCAGTAAATTAGTATATACTCTATGTTGGCTGCACCGAAACACGTCTATGCTGTTTCATAGAATATTCGTTAAAATCAATACGGCTGCCTAGTCTTCCTACGTATGTAGTTAAATATCATAGAAATATATATATTGAAATAATCATTTTAAAAAATGTTAAAAAATCATTATACATTGTGGGAAATAATTTGAAAAATGAAATCTAAAGAATACAATTTGACAGGGGTTTTATGAAGGAATTAAAAAAGTCGCGTCAACATGCTACCGATATTTGTTCTCGTTTCGTAATGCGATCTCTCATAGTCAGCCAACACAAATATACAAAATATAGGCCTATATTATTTACAATGGCAAAAAATCTAAGTTACACCAATTATAATACTATTTAGAATGTGAAATAGTAAAAATGAATACCTGTTCCTGTACCGTCTTCAGCCATCTGTAGTTTAGAAGTTATATCAAAATTATAAAGTACGAAAAAATCAAAATTATATAAAACTATCTAATACCTGGCGTGCGCTGGTACGCCTGAATAAATTTAATATGTATTTATTATTTTTATCTCATATGATATATATATTGATCTTATAAGGTTAATTAACTCTATTGTATAGATTGCGAAGAACCAACATGGTCGGTGCTATAGTCAATTTTTAATTTCGGATTTCAGCTAAACCCCCACTTCTAATAGTCTGACTTCGTTTATTTGTTGTGGGGTAATGCTACTTCGGTATATTTTAATAGCATATACATATAAGTTTCGTTGTCAAAAAATCGAAAAGTGCGACCGCTAGAGCGATTTTTTTAAATTTTTGTTTCATGTAAATTCCTAACGAATAATTTTAAAGCACAGTAGATAAGCTAAACACTTGCCGTATCTGAAAACCTGTATGTACAAATTTTCAAGTCAATTTCACGACTACGTTTCGAGTTTTGCGATGACACACAGTTTCGAGTTTTTGCGAGCACAACACACACATTTGTTTTTTATGTACAAAGGTAACTTATACTTTAAGATAAGGCACTGTTACATCTGTGTATTCAGCCACGACATTATACATATATATATATATATATATACATATTTATTATATACATCTTTCCTCATTAGAGGATTGCCCTCAAGGACAAAGTGATACAGGCAATAATTTCGAAATTGATGAAACACATTTGTAAATACATTTAAAAAATTGTCAAATTACAATTGAAGTATACATACTATAAAGTAAATATTTTGTAAAGATGGTTTCTTAAAATTGAAATTGAATCCTCTAATGGCAGCGATGGTAATTTTAGAAAGATGCACTTTATCCAAATCTAAGAAATTCTAAAATTTAGCTAAGAATCCTGGTATAGTACCTCTTGCCCCGATTCATCAATCCTGTGACGGTTATACTATCTAATTGGCATTTATATTTGTAGTAGTCACTGTTGGCTAATATAGGGCTGTCCTTTAAGAGGAAACTTCCTCAGGTTGGCCAATATGAGTTGTGAAAAAGGATTGTGGGTTATAATATCATACCAATTTAAGAAATAAGAATAATGGTCTAAATGCAATAATATCTATTCGTCAATTACTTCCATTAGTGGCCACACCATGACATTCCTCATAAACCTGTGTATCCTTAGGTTATCTCGCAAGGCTTCTGCCATTATGTTTCGAATAGTGTGGGGCCGAATGTTTCCCAGTGATTATCCAAACGGACAAGCCCCAAGGAAGTGTTGCAGGGGTTTCGTGCTCTCTTGCGACAACGTCTACGGAGGGTATCGTCCCTAGAACCTGCCGGGGCAAAGAATGCACCCGCCGATACATTGGCTTGCATTTTAATCGTAATTGCTTCTCTCCATTCGGAACAAGGGCAACCCTGATGATCACGAATCCATTGATTTACTGGTGTAATTTAATGGTGGAGAACAAACGCATGGGAACAGCAGCAATTGGAGCTGGAACTGGCTAGTAGATAAGCACTACACCGTGACGAAGAAGAAGAAGAAGAAGAAGAAGAAGTAGGAGAACAACGTCTTTTCCTTAATGAGAAAGTTGACTCCAGAGAACTGCTTCTTTGTCTCTTAGTTGTTTCCCGAGTTTCCTTGTATCTGGTACAAGACTTGGAGTATTAATATTGACGTCACTGTGTTAAATAATAAATACCTTTACGGCAGTTACAATTAGTAATGCACAGTATCACGATTATTAAATTTTAAGTGCCATGATTTGATTGCGAAGGATTTTTAACATGTTTCATTTTCAAACTGTTGATTGCTCATATTCACATATTTCCAGTTACAAACTATAACGAACCGTTTTAAATTTGACTGTAAATGAACTACCTCATTCAAACAGTATATTACAATGTGTTCGGAAATTCCCTCAAACTTCTGTTTTCTGTAATAGTGGGCAGCAGCGTTGGCAGTATAATAAGAAATTATTTTTTATATAAAAGTGAAGCTGACATTTTGAAAATATTATCAAAAATAAAATTGAAGTCTTGAATCTACCATTAAATCAATATAATAAATTCCACGATAAAGTTCCTTTGAGATGTTAGCCAGAATACAAAAATAATAGTACAAAATATAAAATTATGCATTATAAAACAATAAAATATTTAAAATATTTAAGTTTTTCGGGACCATTGCCATCCTCAGCAGAAGGTTGTTTCGCTACTCATCAGCTGCTTATTTTATATTATCATTATGACACCACCTTGAAATTTTGTAAGAGGAGTTACAAGACAAGTAACTCTAAGTATATTTTTTAAAGGAAATTATAAAATTCCTGTTTTTTTTGAGAACTCAAAATTAAATTTTGAGAATCTTGTTCTAATTTATCTCAAAAAGCATCACACTTAAATGTATATAAGTGTTATTCTCCCAGTTTACATATATGGGAAACATGGATTCTTACTTTAAAGGAGAAGAGATTATGAATTTCTGAGAATAAAGTTCTTAGGAAAAATTTTGGACAAGACAGATGAATAGTGAGGCGAATGGTGAAGGCTACACAACAGTTGGCTACAGGATCTTAATGGTAACCCAGACAGAAAAAGAAGAGTTAAGTCTCATAGACAGCGATGAGCCGGACATGTGACACGAATACGGAATGAAAGAGGGGCATGGAATGTCCTTGCAGGAATACCAGAGAGAAAACGCTCAGTAGGAATGCCAAGAATGAGATCGTAACGTATCATTATTAATGATTTGAGAGAAGTAGATTATACAGGGGTTGATTGGAAAACAGTTCAGGATAGAGATATATAGAGAGCTTATGTCAGCTTATGTCAGGTTTGAAAACGCGCAAGTTACAATTGGCCTATAAGAGGGTATATTAATTACAAAATTGTCCATTTCTTCTTCTCCTCCTGATCATAGGCTTATGACCTGTTGGAAAGCGAGTTTTTTCATATCTGTCTGGTTTCTTGGGGATATCTTACCAATTGAAATATTATCTCATACGACTTTTAATAGCAAGCCATCACTCCATTCTTGATACATTATTATCCTTTCCTATTTCCGACTGTTACCCACTTCATATGAATGAATTTCAATTGTTCCTGAATTTCTTATGTTCTTATTTTATTATATTGTTTTGTTCATTATTTTTCAATGTCATAATTTCTTGAGTTTTCGACATTTGATTTGTGTTGGATGTTTCGGTACTTGTCTGGAGTAGCCTAAGTGAGAACAGGTACTCACTATAGATTTAATAAATTCGTACGTTAGTTTTCTGTTCTTAGGTAATACAGTCTCAAAATTTATCATCGTTCAGTTGATCCTGCAGTCCTTGCTGCTTTTGCGAATTTGTTTCGTGATCTTCTGATTGTACACTTGTATTAAACCGTAAGTTTTCTGCGCCCTAATTTTTATAAAATTCACATCTCTGATATATAATTTCCCCCTCAATTTCTTATTTTACAACGCGTCCGTGATTGTTTCGATTCCACTAAAGATAAATGATTTCTCAATTGAAATTTTTCATATTGTACTTTTTAGATTCATTTAAAATGTATCCCGCAGTACGTTGAAGCTTATCTTTAGTGGTCACTGTACTATTGTCCGAGTTTAATTCCAGTTGCAATTGTAAACAAACAACTTGTTTTGACTGCATTTCCCATTGATCGAATAAACTTTTTTTAACTTTTAAATTAACGCGTTAAGAAAAATCTTACTTTTCGCTTCGCTAATTAATCATCATCCATCATCATCAGCATCACTTCATCATCTATCACACCATCACACCAACAACAAATCACTAATTAAGTGCCCATGTGGGCTATGCCGATCTCATAGATTCTCATTCGAAAAAATTATAATCCATCTCTTTTTCGGTCTATCAACATTCCTATTCTCTCTCCTTGGTTTGTAATTAACTATATTTTTTGGAATGCGATCATCTTTCATCATGCTTTGAACATGTGTTCTTTCCAGCTTTTTCGAGATTCCTTTTATTTTTATCTAATCAATATTTAAAATATTTAGTCTCTCATTTCTAATTTCTTAACTTCTCTTTTGTATCTATAAGTTTACACAACCAGCTTTCATTCAGAGCTTCTAATGATATTCACTTCTCTTTTAGTTAAAACCCCAAATTCACTACCCATATTCCAATAGTAAGGGAACTTCCTCAGCTTTGTAAACAATCTAGGTCGGCCTACTTAACAATCGAAATAAAGAAAATAAAAATACTCAAAATGGTGTATCATCTATCACATTCTATATAATGTTTATATAGTGGATAATCTTAACTATACACAATTACAATTCTTTAATACATAATGTAAGAAGCCATCGTTTTATTCTTTCGCTATGCGCACTGCAGAATATGTTGGGATTTTAAAACTGCTGCAAAATGAAAAAAAAATCTGTAAATCATTTGAAAAGCGAAGAGTAATTGTTTTGAATATTTTTGAAATAGTTTATCTTGAAAACTATTCCGAATTATTCATTGAAGGAAAAATACAGCAGGAATTTACAGGTTGAGTGAGCTTGAACATATATTCTGGTCATATTGAAATTGTACCGGTAAATAAAGTTTATCTATTGACACCATGGAAAAAAAAAAGCAAACTTCTAATTAGGTAGCCCCCTATGCAATGATTTGTCATAAATTAATATGAAATGCAGGAATTTCCTAATTATTGGTATCATATTATGTTGTATACATAACAGGTATACAACAGGATATACCAAATGGGATCACAAACGCAATGACGATAGTTTGAAGGAACTACGTTTAAAACCGGTCATTGAGTACATACATACATAGATAGATACCAGAACAACTGGATGAATCATTTGCGACGAATGAGTTCAGATAGAGTTCCCAAGGCCATGCTTCGTTATTGTCCAACAGGGAAGAGATCTCTGGGCCGTCCAAGGAAACGCTGGATACATAATTCATCAGTGAGATCGTAACAGGCCTATAGGACTAAGACTTGGTTGGATGAGGAAGAAGATATTATGTTGAATTCAGTCTTATTTCCTGTAAAATACGATGTTAGCTAGAAATAATATTTATATCGTATACAATTCAGTCATATGGCTGTTAAATGTTACCACTACCGCTTCCCCTAATAGGACGAAGTCGGCGGAGTAATTACTTACGCAAGTTTGTTTACAGTGTAATTGGAACATAGCTCGAGATTAGCATAATTAATATTGCCATCTCTTAACACGCGGTATTGATTTTCTCATTAACTATTTTATATCATTTCGTAAATTGATTGCTGTAATATTCGATCCTAGCTTAATAGAAATCAAGAAATTATTTTAGAATGTGTGATTTTTAACAATAGTATTCAAACATTTCATGCATAATTATGATGGTTTCTCGCAGGCAGAGTTTCTTAAAAATAATTTCCCTCGTAATATTTGTGAAAAAGTTGAATAATAAACTTTACTTTACCTGTGAAAAAGACACGATTCACAATAACGTCAGGAAATCGCCCACACTTACCTGAAATAGAAAATAAATGCGAATTATTATAAATATTTTTGTCTCTCCATTATAACGTACACTTTTTTAAGTTATGATTTCACAAGGAAAGTGTAGGCACTATGGGAACAGCTTTTTTTTTTTGTAGACAGGGAGATGGGATGACTGCGGGTGGCTGAACGAGATAAAAATGGACATATCCCCATGTGAGTGACATCCCAGGGAATTTTTGATGTACGTATCTTGAATCAAACGACTGTGTGCTCCAAGCACCTTTCTCTGCGCTGGATAACCACATTTTCAATTTTAGTGAGATATCTGGTTTCATTCAAAAGTAGTCTTTAATAATAATAATAATAATAATAATAATAATAATAATAATAATAATAATACATTATTTTATATATTATATTCCTGGAGAAACTTAAATAATAACTTTAATATTCGCCCTGAAAACAATTCAACTTAAATTTTTAATTTTAATTTATTAAAATTATTATTAATCATTATGTCTGTCATGAAAAAGAAGTAGCAGAATAGTAAGACCAAGAACAACTGGAGATAATGACATTCTGAATTCAATGAGGCAATTTGGTGTAGCAGATGAAGACACAGAGGACAGAGAACGATGGAGAACTTTAATTAAGGGGAATTTGTGAATGTCTGTTGCAAACTGATAGTGTGTAAGTACATAGTCATATTTTTTTTTGAAAATTCATGTTAATTACAAAGATTGGTTGGAGAAAACCCTCAATGATGAGGAAAATTCTCAAAATGAGTGAATGAAAATTATTATTATTATATTATTATTATTATTATTATTACTATTATTATACAAATCTGATATGGAATTCATGATAAAAAGGTTGAAAAACACATATGAATCATGGGGTCTCACAGTAAATTTACAAAAAACAGAATATCTGGCAATAAATAGCAATGAACGAGAAAATTTAATATTGGAAGAAGGAATCCAAATAAAACAAGTGAAACAAACTAATATTTGGGAATAATTATGGATAACATTGAAGGTATAGGCAAAGAGAACATAAAACATAGAATTGAATTGAGTAGCAAAATAATATCGTCGTTAAATTCCATATGGTGGGATAAGCATATTTGGAAAGACACAAAAAAAATATAGGCTATTGGTAAAACATTGGTGGAATCTGTTGCAATGTATGGAAGTGAAGTATGTACAATCAATAAGTACTACAAGAATAGACTAATAGTTCTAGAAATGGATTATTTACGCAGAAGTGCCAGAAAGTCTAAATTAGAACATGTCACAAATAAGGAAATTAGAAACATAATGGAAGCAGAAGAAAGCATAATTGAAAGAATTGAGAAGAAGGAATTAAAGTGGTTAGGGCATGTCTTAAGAATGGAAGATAAACGATGGCCGAAGCAACTATATGAATGGACATCCGAACAGAAAGAAGAAAAGAGGGAGACCAAGGTTAACATGGAAGGAAAACATGAAGGCAGTAATGCAAGCTAGAGGGCTAAGCATCGAAGATGCCCAAGACCGTAGGCTTTGGAGGTTTGGCACGGGAAGACGGCAGCAGCTGTAAAAACCCGAAGATAGATAGAGATTAATATTATTATTATTATTATTATTATTATTACTATTAAACCTAAAGGGCATCATGGCCAGGAAGGCCTTTTAAAATACTGCTAAGATGGGCTGAAACAGGATACAAAAGCCTAATTCGTGACCGATGATGATTATCATTATTACTATTATGTATTATTATTATTATTATTATTATTATTATTATTATTATTATATTATTATTACTATAAAAGCAAGACACACATTAAGAGATATATTTGAAGGTTATTTTAGTTTTCTATGCCACCAGTTGAAACTAAATTACGAATTAACCTTTCCGTCGGGAGCAATATTCTGATTTTTGAGTCGGCCGCCAGGTTGTGTCTGATTCAGCACACTGCTTACAAACATGATATTTTAATACACTGTGTGCCAATCTGAACAACGGGAAGCGAAGAAAAGAAATGTTAATGATTGGGATGTCCAACAGGGATATAGTGTTTAAAATTTTTTCAAAATTTGCTGCCTAGAATACTTTTTAATTGGACCTAATATTCGATTAAGCAAAGTTTGTGACAAGCCTTCAAACAACATTATATTTAAGTAAGAACAGTTCAAATATACTTGATAATAGTTAACATTATCAAACATTTAGTCCATGTTTTTAGCAAAATTGTTCACGAATATAAGTATTATTTAGTCTAAATAAGTTCAATAATTTTCTTTTTGCAAATATTTTCAAAATACACATATTCAATAATGTAACGACTTCGGGAGCAATTAGCCTTCTTCTGAAAAAAAAAATATTTATCAACCCGTTCGTGATAACGGTCGAGAGTAAACTGAGTGGAGGTGGTTGTTTTAGAGCAGGCAAAAAGCAAACAGCTATTCGGATGCCCCGTTGTCAACGCCACTGATAACAGTGGATGGGAGAAATTGAATACCTGTGCCTCTCAGATCAGATGCGCCCGGCGGAAAGGTTAAACTGCAGACTTTATCATGTCTAATAGATGGATCTACTATTGATAACAACTCAGGTTCAGGAATTACCTGTGCATTTATTTTGATTTTATGAATCCAGCAGAATACCACACAACAAATTTGATGCGGAACTAACGGCTATTCATATTTCACTCTCAACAATTACTATGCAGAATAAATGCATTTAAAAATGATGTCATACTCTCTGATTCTTAAGGCAGCAATATATGCAATAAATTCGACACCAATGAAGGCAGCAACACCAATTAAAGAGTGTCACACAAATGATTCAACAACTTAAAAAACTACAGAAAAATAATTTCAATTTGCAATGGGATACCTGCACATTGTGGAATTGCTGGAAATGACATTGCTGATTTTCTTGCCAAAAAAAGGCTCCAATTTAATCCAGATTACCAACTAAAAGCTTACCTTTTACATCCATAAAAAGGAATAATTTAAAAACAAATATAAATCAAACAAAAACCAAGCCCTATGTAATAAAGTCACAGACAGAACAAAATTGAATATTTTAGTAAAGCAGTCCGATATTAATTCCAGAAATTCCAACGTAAGGTTATACAAAACGCGTTTCCAACAGATATGCGTCGTATGATGCACACGGTGGGGGGAGACGGACTAAAGCATGCCACAAATAGAAGCTCCTGGCGGCAACAAAAGACAGTGTGCCTAAATACTTGTCACCAAAGACTATAACACTGTAATCCAGAGCATGCCTTCCAGTCATACTGGAGTATTCCCAATAGCTTGAACATAGAGAGGAGGATTCAACGACATCGAGGAAACGTCATTACTCCCCGGACCTATACGCCAACCAGACGAAGCCCCAGGGATCCAGACACTCCAGTTTCTCCCAAGATCGAGAAAGAATACAAGACTACCCGTGGTAACTCCCCCGACAGCTACAAACCACAGATCCTCTCCGGTCAGGTGCCATTGTTCCGTCCAACTGCACGAAAGAGGACGTGCCGGACTCACCTCTCGAGATTGTTTCAACCCGTGGATTTTTTCTTTTTTTGTCAGGAGACGTAGTCCACGTGCTCTATGAATGTACCAACATACGAGGGTGCATCCAAATATACACAAAATTTGTATCCGGAGCGATCTGGTAGCGAACTGCAAAGGTTGGCGGTTTGGAGGGGACGTTGGCGGGGGTGTCTGGAGTAGGGATCTTGATGTGTCGCACTCCGAAGAGCGGCCCGCTTGCTGGCAGTACGGCCATGAGCGAGCAAGAGGTACACACGTCTGTTGCGTAACGCATTAGTATTAGGTTTTTGGCGAAAGAAGGACACGAAACCTTTGAAAATTTTGAGAAGGATCCATGCGCAGTTCGGGAAGGAGCAACCCTTTCGAAGGCGAGGTGTAATGTTGGCGCAAAAAAAAATTAGCGGGCGGGATTCAGGGGAAAATGAGACCCGCCAAGACGGCAACGAAACAAGCATCACTGCAGACAAACTTGGTGCTGTACGGGACCTTATTGAGGAGGATCGGCGCGTAACAAAATATCTGAAATGGGCTTCACACGTCGGAATAGCCTCGGAACGTTTTCAACCACATCAATATGAACTCAAATTCCAAAAATTTGTCTGCCAGCGGTGGGTTCCTCGGCTCCTCATCCAGGACAAAAGAAATTTGCACGAAAAACTGACGAAAATGCCATTGGAAACCTCTGGAACATTCTCCTTACAGTCCAGAATTTGTCACCCTGGACTACCATTGTTTGGGCCACTGAAAAAGACCTGGGAGGAAGGCGGTTGCCACGGTAGATAGTTCGTGCGCAACTGGTTGACTACACGTCATCCCTCATTCTTCAAGGACGGCATCAAAAAGTTGCCAACTCGATGCAAAAGTGTGTTGGAATGCTAGACTAGTATAAAAATGAGGTGGTGGTTTTTGTATTTTTTTTGTTATTTCAAATAAAATTGTCAAACAATAATCCGGTTTTATATTTGATTCACCAATCGTGCAATGTCTTCAGGCAGGAGCTGGAGGAACCAGCCCATGATCGGTGAAACACAATGGCCGCCCGCTCAGAACGCTTAGAATTCTGGACCGGGAAGGAAGCCTTCAAATCCCTCACCAAGTGCACAGGAAGAGTCTTGGGATTAAGAAGAGACGAATACCAGCGGAGACCAGAGAGCCGTTTAAAAAGTCACCAATCTACTACTACTACTACTACATCACACACACACACACCACTACACACACAGGCATATACACAAACAAGCACTGAACTCAAAGTCACATTACACACTCATTAACACACACATGCACGTACAAACAAAACACACTTTATTTTAATTTATATGTAACAACTACACATTTCAAATACCCGAATTGTATATTTATTATGTATTTCAATAAAGATTAGATATACATAGGGACATAGAGCAGATCCGGGGATAAGGGCAATATGCCCGAGGTAACCCGGGGGTGATAGTGGGACTCTAAATAAAATATAAATAAAAAGTTCGACACATATCAAGTATTCACATGCATGATCATACTGCCAATTTATTTGAGCTTGGCCCAAGACCCTTGAGGAGGAGCCACACTTGTGGCTTAAGTTGACACACAGGCTCGGAGAAATGGGGAAGTACATGAGTGGTGTCCCATTTTATCACCACAACCACATATTTTAAACACGTTGGGTTTGCTAAATTCAGACTTTTTTTTTACCTAATATATGATGAAGTGAAAAGTGATACGACATGAATGAATATATATGAAATGACATGAAGGGAGAGAGGGAAGATAAATGACTGTTCAGATGGTAAAAAAATTCCAAAAACGGGAGAACCACGAGAAAAACCGGAAAAAATCCCGGTATGGCAAGTCAGTGGTAATTAAAATCAGAGGTATTAATTTTTATTTAATAAATGAAAGCAACAAGTTATATATTATTTCCTTACATATTTATTTTAATTTAACATTTTCAACAGCTGTTTGAATACACTGTATCATCATCAGACGAATGTAGCCTAATATACAAAATTATTTTTTCTATTTTGTGTATATTCATAAATATTTTTTTCCTCTCTATTTATCAGTACACCTTATAAATAAATAATGTATTTACTGCATTCGTCTGAAAAAGATACAGTGTATCGTAACAGCTGTTACGAATGTTAAATAAAATAAATATTTACGAAAACTAATATAAAACTTTTTGTGGTGTTACCTTTTTAAATACAATACTGGATTTATCATCAAATAAACACCAAATCAATTGAGTATATAATTGTTTTTGATTACGAGTTAATTTTAACGCATCTTTACTGCCGACTCCCCATAAAGCAAAACTTTAAAAAAATTAAAAACATTTTATCTCTAACTGCATGAAAGCAAGTTTTTATGGATAAGATAACGATGGTGATTTATAAAATTCATCTCGGAATTAATGCAAATTTAAATCTTTGTATTCCACGGAGATAAGAAAAGCTAGAGAAAAGGTGTCTTGTATAAAGAATTCCGGGGATTCAAGCC
The DNA here is from genome assembly GCA_030220185.1 of Diploptera punctata. Lineage (NCBI taxonomy): Eukaryota > Metazoa > Arthropoda > Insecta > Blattodea > Blaberidae > Diploptera > Diploptera punctata. The sequence continues at coordinate 802 of JASPKZ010002132.1, read as the reverse complement.
TTAAGGACCAGAGGAAACATGAATGTCCTTTACGGCTAATGTAATATATCTCGAAGTCACTTCTCCACACCACGTTTTGCAGTAGTTTGCATTGAATTTATAGGTAACTTTTAGAGGAATAAAATATTGCACGTTTATCGCCGAGGTCATCACCGTTATAAAAAAGGATGGGCAATAAAACTGTCTCTCTAGAGATTTAAAATAAAAGTCGGAAAAGAACTTTTCCGTGGTTTGCTTTGACGGTATTAAAACTGGATAAAGCAGGGGAAAAAATGCAAGAAACAAAAAACCTGCAGTAGTTAAACTCCATCATTTCATTTTATTATTGTTAAGAGTTTTATTTACGAATTCGTATAAATTATTCGAAATATATACACAGGTTTGTTACGCTACATAAACAAAGATTTTTTAAAGGACGTTCTGGTATTGTTACTGCTGTATTTAACGATGGACTTCAACAGCTAAGGAAATTACAGTCGCAATTCATACCCGGGACGCGAAAAGCCGATAAAATCTGAACAGAGGCCTCATTTTAGCGAATTCCAAAGGAAGGAATAATTCCAGAAAAAAATAAATAAAATAATTGTGACCAGCTGATTGTTAACATGGTCATTTTCGATGAGAGATGCTTGCTTTTTTTTTTCAAAATTATTTTCACATGAAAATAACCATCGTGAACTGCGATGAGCAGGACATGGGCATGAATGGGGAACGAAAGATGGGCATAGAAACTCCTTATAGGAAAAACTAACGAGAAAAACACTTTATAAGAGGGTAAAAAATGAAGGCTAGAAATAATATT